>QXTE01000039.1:11704345-11803056 GCA_003942145.1 Platysternon megacephalum | reverse complement strand
AAACCCCTGAGCTAGTGCCCCACAGCAAACCCTGTCCCTGCCACACTCTGAGCCCAGCACCCTAGGGAGCCCCCCCCCCCATCCCCCAACACAACCCAGCAAGGGGAAGCACCTCGGGCTCGGTCTGCAGCCTCCTCCCTAGCACGTGGGAATGAGGAGCCAAGCAGAGAGACACCCCCACACCCAAGAAGGGTTTGCTCAGCCCCATGAGACTAGTCATGCTGGTGTCTGTCTGTCCTGCTGGGTATGCGCCTCCCCGTCCCCAGGAACCTCTGCCGGCATGGCCCATCCCCCGGACAAGGACCTGACCCCACACCCGTCAGGGCCCCCTAGCCCAGCCCGCTAATGCAGTCCTGCTCCCAGCAGAGCCGTGGGGCTGATGCACAGTGACAGCACGGCTGGGCGTCACACACCCCCATCACACCCCAGCGGGGGCAGAAATTCAGCAGGAGGGGGATCCCTGAATAACGCTCCTTTGAGACCACATCACCATGTAAACATCAGGGTTCGGCTAAACGCCGATTCCCCCAGGCTCCAAACTCATTTGTTAGCCCCACACCCTGCTGGAAAGAGACGCCCAAGTGGGGCCTAAACGCTATTGGGTGTGGTGGGCAGAGACCCACAGCTCGTTTCACTCCATTTCATGCCCGTGTCCCCCATGCTGGGTGTTGTCGCCAGCCAGGGCTTCGTGGCGAGCACCCAGGGCCTGCCCGCTGCGCTGAGCGAAAACAGGAAGCTCCGAAATGAGGTTCTCTCGCCCCATGGCTCTCACAAGATCCTTCTCTCCCTGCTCGTGCCCAGCACCACCACACCCTAGATCTACACGGCCCTGAGAACACGGGCAAGGACCCCGAGCAGCTCCCCAAATACTTTAATTCCAATCAGAGCCTGATTAATCTATACAGTACTACACGGCGCACGCGTGGGCTCTGAGCCTGTGGCTGTCTCAGGCCCAGTCCCTGGGCGCCGACTGTCTCGTGTTCGGGTTAAAGTCCATGGAGGAGCTTCAGTCCGTGTCCTCCTCAAAAACAGCAAGTGCCTGCCCCCCCACTGGCACGTATCCCAGGGCATCCACCTCGCCGCCGCCTCGGCTGGGCTTCTGGAAGTGAATCTCCAGGGCGTCCCTCATGGACTCCTCGTCCAGAACGTCCGGGATCCCCGAGAGGAGCACGGTCTTGGCACAGACGGACGGACGGACCTAGGGGGAGAGAGCAGAGGCGTGACCCTGCTGGCACAGCCAGGTGTTCGCTGAGCTACGGTGAGAGCAGCCAGGGGGGAAGAGGGTTTAAACACCACAGAGCCCCCCCCTCTCCCCCAGGAGTCAGAGCAGGGTGTGACACACGTCCTGGGCACAAACCCTGTCTGCTGCTCGCCGGGCAAGCTCCAGCGCCTTGCTTAGCCCTGCACAGAGCCGCCGGCTTCCCTAGGGGCAGGGTCCCTGCAGAGCGGCTCCCTGGGAATGCAGAGCAGGGGTTCCCCAGCTGGGCTCCTCCTCGCTGTGTCTCAGCCGCTCCCCACTGTTGTTCTTATCTGTATTTCCACAGGGCCTCGGAGCCCAGTCATGGGCCAGGCCCCACAGAGCTGTATGCCTCTGTCCCTCTCCCGCTCTTGGCCATCAACCCTTTCGGCTGGCCTTGTGCCTCCAGGGCCAGCGAGCGCCGGAGCATGCAGAGGGTGGGGGTGGGGCACACAGGCTTGTGCAAAGTGCACGTAGGGCAGACAATGGGCACTGGGCTCACGCCCGGGGTGGGGGTGGTGCTAGGGTGAGGAGTGGCGGTGTCAGCGTGTGCTGGGACTTGTGCAGAGGGGAGGGGTGTTAGAAACAGTGCACACTGGGGTCATGTGAGGGGACGGGTGTGTGGTCAGTGCACGCTGGGGTCGTGTGAGGGGACGGGTGTGTGGTCAGTGCACGCTGGGGTCGTGTGAGGGGACGGGTGTGTGGTCAGTGCATGCTGGGGTCGTGTGAGGGGAGGGGTGTTAGAATCAGTGCACGCTGGGGGTGTGTGGTCAGTGCATGCTGGGGTCGTGTGAGGGGAGGGGTGTCAGGGTCAGTGCACGCTGGGGTCGTGGGAGGGGAGGGGTGTCAGGGTCAGTGCATGCTGGGGGGGTGCAGTCAGTGCACGCTGGGGGGGTGCAGTCAGTGCACGCTGGGGCTCGCACCTGGCTGGGGGTGGCACCAGCACACGCTGGGAGCGCACTGGGGCTTGCAACCCCTACCTGAAGGTCTGTGATCTGTCCACTCATGTAGGGCGTCACTTTGAGCTCGTACGTCTGCTTCCCGATGGGGACTTGGATGTGTCCTTTCTTCATTAGCTGCTCCGCCACTGCCGAGTAAGAGAGAAGCCCTGAGCTCAGGGTGGGTGCAAGGATGTTTCGTGCCCTAGGCGAAACTTCCACCTTGCGCGCCCCCCCCCACCCCATCTCCCCCCCCCCACCCGAGGCACACACCCCACACACCCCCCGCGGCCGCTCCCCCCGGCCCGGGGAGCCGTGCGCCAGGCCCCCGCCCCAGCTCACCTCCGCTCCGCCTCCTCCCCGAGCACGCCGTCGCCGCTCCACTTCTCCCGCCCCCCAGGCTTGCGGCGCCAATCGGCTGTTTGGCGTTGCAAGCCTGGGAGGGAGAGAAGCAGAGCGGGTGGTGTGCTCAGGGGAGGAGGCGGAGCAGAGGTGAGCTGGGGGGGGAGCAGTTCCCCTGCANGGAGAGAAGCAGAGCGGGGCGGCGTGCTCAGGGGAGGAGGCGGAGCAGAGGTGAGCTGGGGGGGGAGCAGTTCCCCTGCGTGCCGCCCCCCCCCCTACTTGCTGCAGGCGGCCCTCCCCGCACCCCCCTGCCCCAGCTCCCTCCGCCGAAATGCCGACGACGACCAGGGCGACCGAAGATCCGGCCGCCGCGGTTGCCACCGAAGGACCCGAAATGCCGCCCCCCAAATGCTAGTGGCGTCGGCGACCGCCTAGGTCGCCTAATAGGTTGCACCAGCCCTGCCTGAGCTGCTCCCACCCGCAGGCTGAGCCTTTCCCCCAGTGCCGGGGGGGCGAAAGTGGCCGCTCAGGCACCAACTGGCGCCTGCAGCATCTGCCCGAGCACACACCAGGAACCCTGTGCCAAGCCCACCTAGCCCAGTGCAGCCTCCGGGAAACTGGAGCCACCCCCGTCTCCTCCCACTCCAGCCCCCCTCACCGCTCAGTCTGCTGCAGGGAGCTGCCCCCCCCCCGGAATGAGAGCTCCAGGCCCCCCCCGGCTCACGGCGTCTCCCCCACGTACCTCCATCGTGCGCAAAGGTCAGCACCACGTGCCCAGAATCACTCAGGAGCTCCCGCTGCTCCACCTCACCACCCCCATTCTTCTTCTTGCTGAAGAACAGCTCCAGCTTGTCCAGCAGCTGCTCCTCAGAGAGACCCAGGCGGGGGAGGCTGGACAGCAGGATGCACCTGTCACTCAGCTTCAGCTCAATCTGTGGGGCAGGCACCAGGCCGTCACGGCTCCAGCCTGGAGAGAGGGGGCTGCGGCTGCCAGGGACATGGCAGGAGCCAGGCACCAGGGAGCTTCATGCCTCCGGCTCCAATGGGGGGAGTTTTGTGCTGGGACTGAGCACAGCCCCGGCTACCTTGAGAACAGGCCGCGGCAGGGCACACGGCCCTGCAGGATGTGGGGAGGCTGCCCAGCCCCCCAGCGTGCGAGAGACTCCCCGCCGGGCACGGCCCAGCCCCCCAGCGTGCGAGAGACTCCCCGCCGGGCACAGCCCAGCCCCCCAGCGTGCGAGAGACTCCCCGCCGGGCACAGCCCAGCCCCCCAGAGTGCGAGAGGCCCCCCCGCCGGGCACAGCCCAGCCCCCCAGCGTGCGAGAGGCCCCCCCGCCGGGCACAGCCCAGCCCCCCAGCGTGCGAGAGGCCCCCTGCCGGGCACAGCCCAGCCCCCCAGAGTGCGAGAGGCTCCCCGCCGGGCACAGCCCAGCCCCCCAGCGTGCGAGAGGCTCCTGCCGGGCACGGCCCAGCCCCCCAGCGTGCGAGAGGCTCCCCGCCGGGCACGGCCCAGCCCCCCAGCGTGCGAGAGGCCCCCCCGCCGGGCACGGCCCAGCCCCCCAGCGTGCGAGAGGCCCCTGCCGGGCACGGCCCAGCCCCCCAGCGTGCGAGAGGCCCCTGCAGGGGGTGCCGACTCCCTGGCAGCTGGGCCTCACCTCCAGGGCTGAGGGCAGCAGCAGCTGCACCGGCTCCGCCTGCACTCGCCCCCGGCCCTCGCCCCCTGCACTCTCATCCAGCTTCACCTCGTGCCACTTCAGCTCTAGGATCCTCTGGGCAACTGGAAACAGGGAGAAACCACTCAGGCCTGGGGAGCGCCGGGCCGGCGGCTCTGGGGCAGGGTGGGCCAGGGCCAGGGCCAAGCCAGGCAGGGAATCCCCCCACCGGAGGGCTGGGCCGTGGGGCACGGGCTCCGCACAGGAAGGCTCTGCAGCGCGGCGGTGGGGGACAGAGTCTGGCCAAGCAAAGGGCAGCAGGGCTCCAAGCCACAGCAGCACAAAGGGCCCTTGAGAGGGACCCCAAGCGGGTTCCAGGCTGCGCGTCTTAGCCAGTGTGTGTGGAGCTGGGCGTCCTCCCCAGGCGAGGCACTGAGCAGGGGCAGGCTGCCCTGCAGCAACAGACCTACCCTCCGGCTCCTCGAAGGTGAGGAGGGCAGAGCCCCCAGGGAGCGCACGCTGGATCCGAGGGGCGACCACCAGTGCGTTCACGTCCTCGGCCTCCGTCACGTGCCCCTTAAACAACATCTTTCTGTCCGGCAGGGAGGGCAGCGCCTGGGGAAAGCACGCCGGGCAGCGTGAGGGAGTGCTGTGCCCTGGGAGGGGAGGGAGGAGACGGCTGGGGCCCATCCCCACCAGCCCCCACCTGAGAGCCTGCAGCTCAGCTCCCCACACAGAGCAACCCTGGCCAGGGCCCCATCAGACCTCCCAAGCTAAGCAGGGTCAGTATCGGAGCGGGAGCCCTCCAAGGGAACAACCAGCCACAGCACGCTGAGGATTCCTGACGGGTGCCGACCCCAGTGCCGGGGGGCGCTGGGCCGCTGGAGGCATTTTCTCCGCCGAGATGTAAAAGCCAGGCCCTGAGCCCATGTGTTCGTCTCTTCTCACAAGAGCCAGACTCCGGCTCGGGGGACTCAGCGGCTCAGCAGAGGCACTAGCGGGCTGTTGTACCCTCCCCTCCAAGCAGCAGAACGGGAGTCGAGCTCACCCACTGCAACCTGTCGTCTGAACTGATCAGCCCCAGGCAGGCCCACGGGCCCCTCAGTGACAATCACCAGATGTGTGGGGCGGGCTGGGGGCCCTGCTGAGAACTTCCTTACCTTAGCTTGCTCCTCCCGGGCCACTCTCCTCTCCTCCAGCAACTCCAGCTCCTTTTCCAGCGCCTGCTTTTCCTGAAGCAACTTGCCCCTTTCCTCCTTTGCCAGACAAAGCTCCTTCAGGAAGGAAGGAAAAGCTAATCAGAGAGGGGGGCAGGGGAGCTCTGCCACTGGACCCCCCATGATTCCAGCCCTGGCCGTCCCTCACCCAGCTCTGCTATTCCCTCACACCCACCCACAGCCCCTGCTACCCCAGCCCTGCCCATCCCTCATACCCACCCACAGCCCCTGCTACCCCAGCCCTGCCCGTCCCTCACCCAGCCCTGCCCGTCCCTCACACCCACACGCAGCCCCTGCTACCCCAGCCCTGCCCGTGCCTCACACCCACCCGCAGCCCCTGCTACCCCCGCCCTGCCCACCCCTCACCCAGCCCTGCACGTCCCTCACCCAGCCCTGCCCGTCCCCCATACCCACCCACAGCCCCTGCTACCCCAGCCCTGCCGGTCCCTCACACCCACCCGCAGCCCCAGCTACCCCAGCCCTGCCCGACCCTCACACCCACCCGCAGCCCCTGCTGCCCCAGCCCTGCCCGTCCCTCCCCCCCACCCCCAGCCCCTGCGACCCCAGCCCTGCCGGTCCCTCACACCCACCCGCAGCCCCAGCTACCCCAGCCCTGCCCGTCCCCCCCACCCACCCGCAGCCCCTGCTACCCCAGCCCTGGCCGTCCCTCACCCAGCTCTGCTATTCCCTCACACCCACCCACAGCCCCTGCTACCCCCGCCCTGCCCGTCCCTCACACCCACCCGCAGCCCCTGCTGCCCCAGCCCTGCCCGTCCCTCCCCCCCACCCCCAGCCCCTGCGACCCCAGCCCTGCCGGTCCCTCACACCCACCCGCAGCCCCAGCTACCCCAGCCCTGCCCGACCCTCACACCCACCCGCAGCCCCTGCTGCCCCAGCCCTGCCCGTCCCTCCCCCCCACCCCCAGCCCCTGCGACCCCAGCCCTGCCGGTCCCTCACACCCACCCGCAGCCCCAGCTACCCCAGCCCTGCCCGTCCCTCACACCCACCCGCAGCCCCTGCTACCCCAGCCCTGGGACTTCGCTGAGCAGAGGTGGCCAGTTGTGCCAGACTGTGCTGTGGTTCTGTGATAGGTTCACTAGGCTCAGACTAAATGCATCATGGGAGGGTGGGGTGCAAAGGGCCTATTCCTAGAAACCAGCCTGGTAGGAGGGCTCCAGCTCCCTGCTCAGACACTTCTCTCTCTCCAGTTTCCCACGGAGGAGTTCGGCTTCTGTCTGGAATCCTCGTGTCTTCCGCTCAGTGGCTTCCTTCGCCATCCCCAGCTCTAGCCGGTCTTGTTCCAGCGCCTGACAGAGTTCCTGGGAGAGGCACCGAAGGGAACGTCAGGCTCCCCGGGGCTGCTCTGCAGAGGCTACACCGTCCCCATTGCCACTTCAACCCCACACAATCCCCGTCTGTCCCGTGCGGGTGTGCAATGGGGCATATCTCCACCCCAGGCACTATCAGCCCAGAATCGTCTGGGGCTGGGCCTCTATTAACCACACACTGCGGAGGGAACTGCAGCTGGTAGGCGCAATCTGAGCCCCTGCCCCATCCCGCCATCAGCTCACGCGGAAAGCAGCTGCTCATCCTGCAGTGCCTGGGCAGGGACCCACCTTGTATTTCTCAATCTCCTGCTGCAGGCGTTCGGGTGTCATCTCGGGGGAGCTGTTCTCCAGTGTGAGCTCATCAGGCACACGGACAAAAGACTCCTAAAACCCAAGAGAGGTGAGTGACCCCAGAGCCCACACGCTGTATCACGGGGCAGCCCGTGCCATGGGCTATGCCAGTCACCATCTGCACATGAGCTCTCTAGCTCCACCAGCACAGGAATCGAATTCAATGTGGGTGGAGCCAGAGGGGTGGGGGTGGAGCCAGAATCCGCATGGGGGTGGGGAAGGAACTTTCCTGCTGGACTCAGGCTGTTCCTTTGCCCTGTGTGGTCTCCAGCTCCCCGCGCTCAGGGCTCATCTAGACTCAAAGCGCTGCAGCTGGGCTGCTGTAGCACTTCAGTGAAGACGCTGCCCACGCGGACGGGAGAGGTAATGCACCTCGGAGAGGCGGCCGGTCGACGGGAGAGCGCTGTCTACACCAGGGTTAGGTCGGGTGAGCTGCGTCACTTGGGGGGTTGGATTTTTCACACCCCTGAGCAATGGAGTTATACGACCCTAATTTCCTAGTGAAGACCAGGCCTCAACCAACCAACCTCCTGGCGCNCCCCCCCCCCCCCCCCCCCCGGGAAAAGTTATTCTCAGGTTAATTTCCACTTTGGCTTTCAAAAGCCCAGGACAGGGACTGACTCGCCTGGTGCCCAGTTACCTCTTCTGAATCTGTCATTGTGTCACTCACACCTGGGGAGAGAAAGCACCAAAGTGTCAGAATCTGGCACCAAAATCAACCCCCCCCCGAATCTCCCCCAGCAGCATCATGCTGAGCATTGGCTCTGCAGTGATACAGGCGCAGCATACACCGATCTCCTGGACCTGGGCCTTCCTGACTCGCCCACCACTGCAGCGTGGAGCATTTCTCCAGGCTCAGGGGGGTGAGGAGGCTGGGGTGACAGATGAGCGCTCACCCCATGGTCACCGCAGGTCACTCTGATCTGATTGTGCCCCCCCTTCAGGACTGGCCCTGCCCTTCACCTGCAGGTGCCCAGAAACCCCAGGGAGCGACAGGAGACACAGTCCAAAGGGAGGATTGGCTCCCAAATGTCAGGCTGGGGCCAGTTCCCAGCTGGGGGGCAAATGGGCCCTGTTCCCGTGGGGCTGGTGCCCGGTCCCCAGGACTGCAACACCCCAGGGTGGGAGGGAATCCCTGGAACGGAGCACAAAGGGGGCTGGGGCACCTGGGCTGGAAACAATGAGGGAGGGGCTCTGCCAGACCCTAGGGAGGGGGCACAGAGCCCCCCCGAGTGGGGAGAACACTGGGAGACCCTGTAAAAAAGGGTGCACCGTACAACCCCCTCACACCCAGGGCTGGGCCTAGGCCAAGGAGCAGACCCCCTAACACCCTAGGGGACCCAGGGCAGGGACCGGCCCCCCCAGCACCCCGGGGGCTCAGAGCAGGGCGCACCCCCCATGCGGAATTTGCAGCCCCCTCACCGCCCCAGCCTCCTGCAGCGGCGCTGGCGCTTCCTGCCTGACTCCGGCCCCTCTTTCACTTTCGTTTCCCGGCCGGCCCGTGCCCCGCCCAGCCCCGCCTGCGAACAGCCCAGCCCCGGCCAGAGGCAGAGCCCGGCGCGTTCCCCGGGGCAAGGAGACACCCCGGCCCCAGCAGGGACCGCCCCAGCGCCAGTCTGCACGGGAACAAGGCCCCGACTCCGCAGCGAACGCGTCCACACGGGGTCAACCCGGGATTTAATCAGTGCTGCCCCCCCCTCCCCCCGTGCAAACAAGACCCAAGGCTCAGACACCCCTGTAAGTTCATTTCGGTCTTGGGGCCAGACGCTGCCCTCAGCAAGGAAGAGGGTAACTGCACCAGTGGACTTTGATGCACGGTGTCATTTAGCCAGCACCTGTGGACAGGCCCTTACTGCCCAGCCAGAAGTGCGATCACAGTCACACTTACACCTGGGGGCGGGGGGAGCATTTAAAGAAACTAGGACACGGCAAAGCTTTGTGATTGAGGGAGTGAAGAGAATTTCTCTCACTGAAATGATCTTCCCTTCCCAGCAGTGGGATCCTGGCAAGGGCCGAACATCCCAGTCTAACCTCATGCAGTGTATAGTGACCCTGGGTTGGGGGGAGGGGGGGGAGAGGAGGAGGAGAAACCAGAGACTTATTTCGTCTCTAACTCTTCAGTTCCTGATCTTCACTTTCCCAAAGGCACCTCTGCAATGGAACAATTTTTGCACAATAAACCCTCTAAATTACCTCTACCTGCTGCCGAGCTCACCCCACCTTCATTTAGCTTCTGCTCCCAAAGGTCAATGATGCAGTTGGAGACTATTTGAATCAGACAAAGTTGCCACTTGCCCCATAAAGACCAATACTTGGCAAAGGCAATTGGAAAAAATGACACCCCCCCCCCCACACACACACACACACAGAACGTATCACTCCCATTTCTTAGCCAAAGAACCAAAGCCAGCTGGAATAGCAGGACCCCGAATCATTTCCCTCCCCATGAGTGACCTTAATTCACATTCAGAGCATTTTAGACGACCCAGCCTCCATTGCTGGAAAGGTGGAGCAGCTTTGTCATCTGCTCTCAACATTGTGTGGGGAAGGCATCAGATACGGAGACAACTCTTAGGGCAGTTCTCCAAAGCCATCTCGGTTAGTATTTAATTCCATTTAACGCTCCATGAATCCCTTCCTGGCTGGCTTGGACTGTAATTACCCCTGCAAGTCATCTAATCGAAGCACAGAGCAAGTGATGTTTACACTGCAAAGCCAGATGCTTCGCACCAGGGAACATTTTACAGGGCAACAAAATGTTTTTTAATACACATTTATTGATGCAGCCATGTTACAAGTTTAGAATCGCAGCTTCTGGAAGAACCACTTATTCTTGCCAGTCTTGTATCTGAAAGAAAGGCACAATCCACACATTAGGGAACGCTTGGCACCAGTGTCCCGAACGAGCCTCAGCCCAAGCTTCAGGCCCACTGAACTCACATCTGCCCAGCCTGAGTTGGGCTCTGGAGCAGCCACCATCTCCCTCCCCCAGTCCTTTGGGGAGGAAACTCATGGGGGACTCTTCATCCTCATTTGCTTGGGTTAAACCCACTAGTGAGAATCTGTTCCTGTGGCACTGCAGCCTGGCCACACAGGTCCCATAACAGAAAGCCCAGTCCGTCATCTTGGCCGGAGAGCACCATGAAAGCAGTGAGTTCAGCTCCTTAGCCACCTCACTGCTATGCAGTGACTCCTTTGGCCACATCAGAAGCACTCCAGGAAGCTGGGGCGAGCCTGCTAGTAGGCATGACAGGCCTTTGGAAGGAGGAAAGCAAAGGAAAAATGCCACCCCCTGCACCAAATCCTGGGCCAGTGCCTCCCCTGGAGGGGAATAACCCCAGAACGTAAAACAGCATCTGCCTGGACAGAACTAGCTTCTCTGGCTGTTTGGTTAAGTGCAACATGGAGATTTGTGCCCCAAACCAAGTTAAATGAGGCCTACAATTTCCTCTTTAACCCTTTATAGTCAGCAAGACGACAGGGGACAAGGGCAGCAACTCTTGGCAGTTCCAGGACTGACCATTCCCACTAGGTATTTCACAACCTCAAAGTCAACATGACATCTTCACAGCCCCAAGCCAGAGGTCAGCCAGAACAGATACAGCAGCATAAGCCTGCTGCTAACACAGGAGCCAAGGCCGTGAGGATGGCTGTAGAAGCCAATACTCCCTCTGTAGGCAGGCCCAAGAAAAGATGCTTGTTTCTTGCTGAGTGGGATGCTAGTCCTAATTCCTTCCTTTGAAGGGGAGGCTCTGACATAGGCCACTGAGAAGGCAAATCAATCAGCCTCAAGCACTGATTGCTAAGCTGTCAGTTCTGCCTGGGCACACTGGAGTCATGCACATAGGGAAGGGAATCCAGTGACATGCACCTAACAGGTAACTAAGGAACAGGATGTCAGGAGGCCAAAATTAGCAAACAGCCCCTTTAAGGTCCTATCTGCTCCTACTCCTCCCCTTTCCCCCCCCTCCCCCCAAGGTTGCTCCCTGCAGTATGTTCACAGGTGCTTGTGCAAGTGCAGGATTAAATCTTAACAACATAACACATTGCTTTGCAAGAATCCTGGCCCCACCACTAGAATGCAACCTCCTTGGGGGTGGAAGAGTGCACACTGAAGGACAGGAAGTGAAAAACTATACATATCCAGCTGAAAAGGTAGGAGAACTTTACATGAAGGAGGGAAGTATGTAAATATTAATTTAGGATGAGGCCTGGTGTTAATTTACAGTTAATGCAAAGGATCTTAACATCCTCAAGCAGCCAGACCCTCAGTTACTGTCACTGCAGGGCCAGCACAGCCCCGTTCAGGAGCATGCTAGGACATCAGTGCTATACGAATCCGGTGTTTCTTGGGGTTTCCCAGCCAACAGCTGTCAGGCTGGACACACTTCACTTGAGAGCGAGAACAAGCTGGGGGACTGGGTTGCAGGTTTCAATGACTCAGAAACTAAAGTATAAACAGATTCCTACAGTTCAATAAAGGAGTGAAAAATGTAACAAGCAGCTGGGGGAGGGAGAAAAGTTTCCAACTCACCTTTCCTCAAATTTCACCTTGGCTTCGCGCCTTGCCTTGCGTTTCAGTGCAGGGTCCCTGAACACATCTTTATTGACAACGGTTTTGTCCAGAGGAATATCAACAGAATACCTGAGAGAGGGGGAACAGCAGACTTTGAAACATCCCAAAGATGGGCTACACCAGGGGTAGGCAACCTTTCAGAAGTGGTGTGCCGAGTCTTCATTTATTCACTCTAATTTAAGGTTTCGCGTGCCAGTAATACATTTTAACGTTTTTAGAAGGTCTCTTTCTATAAGTCTATAATATATAACTAAACTATTGTTGTATGTAAAGTAAATAAGTGTCACGGAGTGTGGGGGAGTCCGGGCCCTGCACCCCCAGCTTCCTGCGATTCACCATAACTCTCAGCCAGCCAGTAAAACAGAAGGTTTATTGAGACGACAGGAACACAGTCCAAAACAGGTCTTGCCAGTACAGACAACAGGATTCCCTTTAGTTAGGTCCATCTGGGGGCCCCAGGGAGGCCACTCTCCCCGTTGGGAAGCCCCAGCCCCGTCAGAGTTCCCTCTTCATTCCTAGCCAGCTTCCAAAACTCAAAAAACCCCTTCCAGGCGTCTCCTTTCTCCCTTCCCCCACGGCTCCTCCCCCAGCCTTTTCCTTTGTCCGAATTCCCAGTCAAAGGTGTTACCTGGTCTCCAACTCCCCTCCTGGGTTCTCATGTTACATGCTCAGGTATCTCCCTTCCCCCATGCAGACAGTCCCAGCCAAGCTCCCCTGTAGCCCTCCCCCTCAGTTTTCACATAACACCACAAAACATTCTCACTTCGTCACAATAAGGTTTTTAAAATGTTTAAGATCTCATGTTACATGCTCAGGTAAAATGCAGAGCCCCCTGGACCAGTGGCCAGGACCCAGGCAGTGTGAGTGCCACTGAAAATCAGTTCGCGTGCCGCCTTCGGCACGCGTGCCATAGGTTGCCTATCCCTGGGCTACACCCACATGCCAGGATGCTAGATAGCTAGCCTGAGTCTGGCTAGACAGTGCACTTCTCCTGCCAGCCCACAGAATGGTGGCAGTTAAAACATGCCTAAAAGACAGACTCAGGCCAGCACCCCGAATAACCCAGGAGTCCTCAAGCACTCTGAGCCAGTAGATGGCGTGAGAGGTGCCAAGCAGCCTTGCTTTGCCCTCACCGTGCACTCAGCAGCACATAACACTAGAACTGGGGAAGGGAAGGCCAGTGACAGTATCATGAAATGCTGGTTCTGCTACAATCCCCAATACTCAGCTCTTTCTATTGCACTGTCCATCAGTAGATCTCAAAGTCCCTTACCAAGGAGATCCATATCGTTATTACAAATCCTCTTCAGAGCTTACAGGAGGAAGGCTGTCTCCAGCCAAAGAAAAAAAATATGAAAGGCCTAAATAATGGCCAATGCCACAAAAGATGCATTTGTGGACAATAGAATTTGTCCACCGACCTCTCCCACAGCGAGAGTGTCAGCCTGAATTCCGACAATAAAGGGATGAAGATCATGAATGTCCCACCCCAACTTTTGAATCCTCCAAGATTATCATCACTGCCCA
The DNA here is from genome assembly GCA_003942145.1 of Platysternon megacephalum. Lineage (NCBI taxonomy): Eukaryota > Metazoa > Chordata > Testudines > Platysternidae > Platysternon > Platysternon megacephalum. Next base: position 11,789,888 of record QXTE01000039.1, on the reverse strand, counting down.
CCCAAGTCAGCATCCTGCAAATCTATTCATTGAGCTGCATAAGGACATAACTGAGGAAATCTCAGAGAAACAGGTTTCTAAGCTTTACCAAAGAGAAAATCTGCTTTTGTCATGTTGAAACTAAAAGTAGTTTACTAGTTCTATTAGCAGCACTTCAGTGAGCCCCGAGCCTGCTCACCTGGTGGGCATTAGATGGTTGTAGTTATAAACCTTCACAAAAGATTTGATCTTGGACCTCTTCGCTATCTTCTTTTTGCCCATTGCAGCAGTTACCTTCCGTGGGTACCGATCGATACCAGCCACCAGGGCGTGGCTATATGGTCGGTCCGAGGTGCCATCATCAATGTTCTGAAACACACAGGAGACCTATTAGCAACGCACAGAAACCTGGATTCTGGGAGGGCACCACAGATTCTTCTACCTTTTGAACAGAAAAACTGCTATAGCCTAATGAGTTTAAGGCATTGGAGAGATAGCCAAATGGCAGGGTGCACAGAACCCAAAAGAAAATCCTCTATGTGAGCAGATCTAAAGCCCGCATGCCACAAAAAAACAGCACTAAGGGAAGCCCCCAGAATGCTCACACTGTATTCCATGGAATTTTTAGAGGCGTCTCTTCTGCAGGTGTGCAACTCCCATGAATAACCACAGGATATACACAACAACCGCAAACTATCTAGCTCTAGGAGTTAACGTTTCTAGGCACCTCCGTTCTCAGCCCGACAAGCAGCATATGGATGACAGGTGTCCAGATGCTCCTAGGTAACACAGAGAAAGCAGATGTCTAATTACCTTACGTGATTATCCAGCCCTTGTCACTGTAAGATCTGAGCGCCTCACAATCTTTAATGTATTTATCCTCACAATCCCCCTGTGAGGTAGCAGTGCTACTATACCCATTTACAGGTGAGAAACTGAGGCACGGAGGTTATCCCTGCACGGCTCCTGGTGGGATGGATTCCCAGCACAGGTAGACAGACCCATGCTAGCTCTGCTCAAGCGAGTGTGCTGAAGGTAACAGTGTGGACATAGCTGCATCGGCTGCGGCTCAGGCGGCTAACGTGAGCCTGTTTCCCCCTGCCGGGAATCACACCACCAGCTGCACCCAGAGGGATTAAGTGACTTGTCCAAGGTCCAAAAGCAAGTCTGCGACACAGCAGCAAATCGGCCCTGGGTCTCCCAAATCCTAGATTAGTGCCTAACCACTAGACAATGCTTCACATCCTGGCGCAGCATGAATGTCTGTGCACTGGCCCCTCTGTGACCCACTCTGCAAACCTTAACCAACCCTCACAAATCTCACTGAACACACAGCGCAACTAAGGCCCACAAAGGCTGATTTAAACCACACAGGGATTAAGTGACGATTAGAACCCATAAATCCCCAATCTCATGTTCAGAACAGGCCTCTCGATGGCACAGACAATGGGGCAGGGCCTATGGCTCCAAGCGTGACCCATGTTTACATGGCACCAAAGGGATGAGAGCAAATAACTCGTGAACCCCCAGCTCTGCAGGCGGTGGCTGCCCTCACCTATCCCAGGCAAAGCCCCCCGGGCCGGCCACCCCTCGCACCCAGGAAGCTTGGGGCAGTCGGGCGCCACTGCCCGGGGCAGCTCCCCGGCTCTGGCAGGCTGGGTGCTCGGCGCTTCTGCCCAGGGTTCAGCCCCTCGGCGGGTGACTCACCTTCACGATGACCGCTTTGCGCCCCGAGTAGCGCCCAGCCAGGACGAGCACCACCTTCCCGGGCTTCATGAACTTCCCCATCTCTGCCAGGAGACAACAGGCCTTAGAAGCCGGGCAGCCGCCCAGGATGGGCCCCGGCCCGCCTCATTCCCCAGAGATGGCCAGCAGGCTGCCCCCGCCCCCGGCCTGCCCCACTCCCCAGGGGGCTGCCCCCACCGGGGCCTACCCGGGGCCCACCCGCCCCATTCCCCAGGGGGCTGCCCGCAGGCTGCCCCCACCGGAGCTCACCCGGCCACGCACCGGCCCCCGGCAGGAGCATCCCCCGCCCCAGCCCCGCCCGGGCAGAGAACACGGCACCCCCCGCGCCCACCCCCGGCGCCAAGCGCCCCCCGCCGGGCCCCGCCACCCCGCGGATGGCGGCCGATGCCATCCCGCCCCCCCCCAAGGACTCACCGAGGCTCCGGCTGCGATGGCGCCCAAACCGGAAAAGGAAGGAGCTACCGCTTCGCCGACCTTTCACCCCGCGATTCCGGTCGCCTGACTTCCGCTTCCTCCCGCGGGGGGACGGGACGGGACGGCGCATGCGCAGGATGAGGGCGGGCTAGAGGGGTGGAAGAGGCCGAAGCAGCCCAACGTCCCCTCCCCTGGCCGGGGCGGGCCTGGCCCTAGGAGCGCGGCGCGGAGCAGATGATACAGCGCCGAGCACGGCGCGGCCTGGCTCGCTGGCTGGAGGGGGAAGCACCGCAACCCCCCTCCCCCCATGCACATTTCAGTGCGTTTAAAGGGGTGCGCGGTGCTACAGCTGCCCCCAGCCCCCTGGTTGGAGCCTTACATCCAAAATCTCCTTTTTGAGGGCGTTTATCTCCCCCCTGCGGTCGTGTAAACCCACCCCCACCACTACCAGGGACCCTGACCGACCATTTCACCGGCAGCTCCCTGCCCCTCACCGACACAAAATGGAAAAGTAGTATTTTCCCCACTCCACGTTTTTTTCGGGTGTCAGCGGAGGTATTACTCCAGACAGCCATGCAAATTTTAAAACTGACAATCCTTTCAAATCCAACCCTCACGGCCAAGGTAGCCTCTTCCTCGCCACCCACAGCACATACGTGAAATGAGGGCACTTGGTCTTCCAGAAGTTTTTTTTTTTCCTATTAAGACGTCATCTGACCCTGTTGGTGCCCATTTGTGTCCTTGCTGACTCCAGTTTTTAGTTACCAGTGATCTAACCTATTCTGTTCTGTTCCTAACTAATGGTGCAGCATACAAGCTATAAAGGTAATGGCTGTAGGTATGAACTGAAGATTCAAAGTCTAGAAGGAATTAGAGGGTGCGTTAACAGTTTATCTATTAATGTACAAGTAGGTAATACAACATACACAAACCACCATGACTTTTATTATCAGCAATAGATATTGTACTCTCCACAACACAAATACATTCATCCTATTGCACATATGCACAGACCTAAAATCAGAACAAAATCAACATCAGAAATAAAATAAAGCAGGTATCTGAACAACTAGGGTACAACACAAACTTCTCCAGCATAGCACTGTAAACACAAAAGGGAGTTAAGAATTAGAAAAACCTGAAGACAAGATACTTTATGGGAACCATTTAGGGCCCCAGAAAAGCCTTTCCAGCAATCAGACACTTCAACTGTCAACTTATTTGTAACTGCCACAGATTTAACAAAAACATGCAGATTTCAGACAAAAAATAGCCAAACCAGAATGGGGAACGTTCCATGGGAATGATTCTTGAATTAAATCTTCCCTCTCCAGCTAATCTTAATGTGGTTGGTCACTGGTAATTCTATAATTTGCAGTCCAGGAAGACAAGAAGTTTATCTGGATAAATCAGCTTGGAATTTTCACCCTTAGACAAGCCTCTGAAAATACATAAACAGTTTCCTATCTGAAGGGTACAACATGAAAACAGCTTCCACATATGTAAGAGTCACTGCTGCTGGTTTTCATTATATTTCAGTAAACTATTTCTGCATTAAAAACGTGGAGGAATGTGCTATTAACCACTAATTCTTCAAAGAAACTAACACCCTCCTTACAGTGTTCTATAAATTGCACTCTGCTCCAAACACACAAATAATTTTAGGAATACAGTTAAGGGCTGGGGGGGACACAGATTCTGGTCTCTCTGAAGTTAGCAGCAGCTTTGTCATTGACTTCAATGAGAGCAGATGGCCCCCAGTGCTCAATGTCCAAAATCTGTGGTGTCAGTCTATGAAATTCTAGATGTTTTCCCAAAGAATAGCTTCAATGCTTTTTAGACAGAAATAAGATAAAACCAACAACCCTACTGCACCAAACTCTGCGTGCAACTGAGAGGAACTGGCAGTAAGGAAACATTCCTTTTCAAGCTTCAAAGGGAGCTACTATGAACAGTGGGGAAACTGGGAACAAACAAAAAAACTACCATGACAGCCCCATTTCTAGCTACTAAATTGGAGTGGTCACTCCCAACCCATCCCCCATGTGCCTGAGACTAGGATGTTGCTGTTTTGCCAGGAAGCTGAAGGGAACAGGACGCCAGACTGAGGCACTACTGTTTCCAACATAAATCCACTACCTGCCACTCAGGGCATCACTGATGCCCATACAAAGGAGACCACTCTCCTCAGCTCTATTCCAGTCAAACCCTCAGTTCTCTTTTGATGACAGAAGTGATTTTTCTCATGCAGCCTAAATGCCATGTGGATTACTACTTCAACAGCGCTGACTGATTTGACCGCATACCTACCTGTAACCAGTGCAGGAAGCTTTGCCCTCAGACCAGCAGAAAATGCTCAATTACACAATAATCAAATACACTCGATGTAGAAAGTTGGTGGCCAAGAGATACTGACCACAGAAGTGCTTTTAGGAATTATATTGGGAATATTAGACATCTGTAACTACTACAATGTATTTTCTACAAGGAGCCATATGAACAACTGTTCTTGCAGCACAGGGGCTAATAATTAACTCAAGTTAAACACAGTAACTGGAAAAGGGAATATTTGTTTACAGTTGTTAAACCAATGCATCTGCAATAAAACCCTGGCCTGATGGTGTTCAGGGCTTTGACCAAAGCTCCAAGAGGGAGCTGAGATTCTTACACAATGCACCTGAATGCTCAATCCAGTCACCTGTCACCACATAGTCCAAAGAATCTGTCACTGTCTGGATCTCTGCGGCCACTAATCCTGCAAGATACAAACCAATAGGCACCTATAGCTCAGAGCAGAAATTGTTCCCAGGCCTCCTCTACATTCAAAATCTACATAAACGTGGGGGAGGGGATGTCTGACTCCACCACTGGGCATGTTACACCAAGCCTAAGCAGCAGAAGTAAGATATATCTGTCAAAAAGCCTCACACAGCTCTGTGTGAAACAGCAAAATGCCACAAGTGACATCTTTTAGACTAAAAATTCTGGGGGCTGACCATGCAGCCACAGCATAGGAACTGCTTCCACTGAACTCCACGGGAGCTGCTCCAATGCATTGGCCCTTTTTATTGCATTTCAGACAGTGGTTCACTCCTAATGCATGTGACAGAGGCAAGGCACCAACAGATGGGGTGCAGCAGCTCTGTTATTAGCTTAGCATAGGCCTGGGTGAGGTGGCGCACAACCCAAACACCTGCAGCATTTCCTCACAGGCAGTCTTGTAAGGGAGGTTTCCAGTGTCAAGACACTAAATTGCTACCCTAATAGCCACAATCAGCTTCAAAGGAGACAAGTTTGGTCATAAACAATGCTCCTCCTCTAAGCTAGTAAGTTAATACATTCCTTCTGGGGAAAGGGGGCTGATCTGGAAAGGACACATCAAAAAGCATCTCTGATGTTTTTCAGCTGCCGGACAGCCAGGTCAACAGGAAGGTTGAACTTTAAGTTGCTCAGGCGGCTGAGAATGTTGAGTGCACTCTCAAAGCCTGTGTTAGCCATGTAGCTCCAGGGCTGATAGTGAGACTGTATCAGAGCCCCAGATTTGCAGATCAGATTCACCCAGGAGACCAGACGCTGTTCATTTAATGCCATGCACACCAGGGCTTTCAGTTCAGAGTCTGCACTGCGCTTGAATGGATCATGCTCTGTGAGGACAGTGTGAATAGCCGTCAACAGGCTCTGCTTGGGGGTAACAGTGATGCCCCCCGTCACGGGAAGGGCGAACGACTGGGAGAGCTTGCGCGCTGGGGACTCCACGAAGGCGCGGCCGTTCTTGGTGTTGTAATACTTCACAAAGAGTTCCCAGGGGTGCATGATCTGTGGCGACGAGGTAAATGCAGGAATCAGGCACGCAATAGGTGCCAACACCAAGCTCATCCCTTGAGAAGAGGCATAGAGCCCATGAGCCATCAGGTCTCGTATAGCAATGGTTAGCTCCTTCCGCACAGCCAGAGTCAGCTCATCTCTCGCTCCTAAGGAGACATCCTGCATGCTGGAGTAGCTGAGCACATGATCCTGGTGCTGGTGCTTCAGTGCCAGCTGCCTCACTTGGTCTACAGACAGTTCCAGTTTCTTAATTAAGGGAGAATAGTCCTTATTGGCCTGGTCCTTCTGCCAGAGGGTGCGGGGGATCTGACCAGTAGCACAGCCAAACTGACTGACAGCGAATATCTGCAGCACAGCAAGCATGCGACGCATAAGGTGCAGGCCTGTTTCTCGCATCTTTCTGGCATCCTCTGGGTTCACTGGTTGGTTAGGGAAAAGGAGAAATGCTGTCATTAGAGAATCAGATTTATCTCTGCTTGTTCCTATATACAGGGAGCTCATCAGCCACTCCACTAGGGGATGCTTTTGCTCTGGTGCTGCTGGCTGGGTGATTCATGCTGCTTTGCTCAAGAGAGAGTGGCAGCTTCTCAGCACTCATGCAAACTGGAAAATGGGGCATCAGATATTCATGTGTCCCATTCTCAAACTGCCTTATCCACCTTAAATCACGTGGCAGAGAATGAATCCTACGATGGATGCTATTTTAGCAGGCACAAGTGACCAAAGCAGAATTTCAAGATTTCTAAGTGAGGGGAGAGGGTGTTTCAGACACAGATTTGTGGATATCCCAGTATCAGAAGGATAATTACAGGGTGCCAGAAGCTTTTATGGAAGGAAGTTGCTGATGTGCAAGGAACTAGTCTCAGGGAATAAACTGGCCTGCTCATTCCAGAACCTGGGACCAAATCAAGCTCTTAAGTGGGTGGTCTCATTGTAATCTATAAGGAACAACAGATCCACCAGCCAGTGATTTCTGCTGATGAAGAGTCCAGGACGAGAACAGCTGGAGTGACGCAGGCCAAGACTGAGCTGCTTTGGTAAAGCTACAGCATGTCAGGAAAGACTGCACAGTACCTTGTTTGCATTATGTCTGCTGCTAGATAATTATCAGAAGCCCCTCATTTTTGTGAGCTCCAAGTTAAAGAGCTATCCTGTCCCTCAATGATGTGTTGGTGCACATTCACTGTACAATCACACTGGCCAACAGGGAAAGGTAAGAGTTCAAACATGAGGTTTCTGGCTTATTGTCTGGATCAATGAAAGGGTAAGGGAAATCATCACTAGCAGGAGAAAAGCAACACTGAATTTAGGAAGTGATGGGACACCAGTTCCTGCAGGTTGGAAGCCAGCTGGCCAACAAAAGGAGAAGCAGCAAGAGCCAAACACATGTAAATTGCCCACCTCTGTTATTCCCAGGAGGCAGCCTGGCATTTGGTTTGTAGGGGCCACTTCCATGCTTTCTGCCTGAACATTCACAATGTCCATCCTCCACCTGGCCGGGACTTCCAACTTCATCTAGAATGAGACATCCACAATGACAACAGTTTGTTATTTTGCATCCCTACATCAGCTGGAAGATTTAGGCTACACATCACAGACTGTAGGTCAGTATTGCCTCATATTCCTCTACACATGGGTGACCATCCTGCCTCTCAGCATCACACCTATCAGTGTCCCAGGTTCTCCACACACTATCACCTCGCCACAGAGAGGTCTGTGCTACTCTATGCCCAGATTCTGCCCCATTGAGGTCTGCATCCTTCCTCTCACTAATTCAAGCCATGCTATACCCAAGATGCCCCTGCTGCACCAATGAGCAGCTCTCCTGATTGTCTAAGCAAAACCCAGCACTGACCCTGAATGAAGCTGATGAACATCTCCAGGTCCCGTATTTGCGTCTTCAACTGTTCCACCAGCTGCTCCTTCACCCTTGCAGGATTGACAATCTGGGCAACAGCCACATCCACCTGCTGCCGCAGCTCCTCTGGGGACAGCGATGCAATATCCTCATTCAGGTTCATATCCAGCTTCTTTATTAACTCCTCTATAATCACCTGCAGAACATTACACATAATGAGTGGCATGATCTCATGTGGCCCTCCCACCTGCGGAGCCAGAATGCTGCTTTCACTTACCCACTAGTTATTTTGGGGTGAAGACAGTCCGGACTTTATTATATCCACTAACAGTAAATTGTAGTAGTCCCTACGGATTATATTCATGGATGCAGACTTAGGATGTTGTATTACAGCTGCCTGAATCAGCACTGGCCACACGCTAGTGTTCTGAGAGAGGCACTAGCTGGTGTTAAGAAAGGGCACTGGCAGAGGATCCGTAGGCCTTACCCGCTGTCTTTCCATGACCATGGACTGGGGCAGTGAATCATAGCTGCCCTCTTGGTAAGCGAAGGTCTCCAAGTCGTCTAGCTGCGTTTTGAGCTGCATGATGAGCTCTCGCTGCTTCTCCTTCCGGGCCTCGACTCGCTCCTGATTCTCCCGCTCACCCTGAAACGAGTTTATTGGAAAAGAAATTGAACACTCCACTCGTAGCCAAGGCCCTGGAGACAGGATTGTTACACCAGGGATGTTTGGAAGTTAACCTTACAGCCCATGCCACTAGCGAGTTCTGTGCACCCTCACTGACAAAGGCTGCAGGCTTTCAATGAGAAGAAATTCCAGCCCAGTCACCACTATACAAAAGAAGCATTTCTGCAGGCGTCTTGCACCCCCTACTCTAGTCTCACTAGTTAGAAACCTCAGCAAGTAGAGAATTTTGTTGTAAGCAGCCAGATGATGATCATGTCTCACAGCAACTTCTGGAGTTCTTACACATCTCAGAGTGAAGCGGCAACCTGACACCATGCCCTACATAACAGAGAAGAGTCACGGCTCTGTGCACTTGTATACATTAACATTGTACAAAATCCTTCTTTAGCTCCCTCATGGTAAGTGCTGGGCTCCAAAAAGACAAGAGGTCTGGGCATTGCTTTTGGATACAGCTGCATTAGGTGTGCATGTGCTTTGCCAACCACAGAAGGCTACCCCAGTTTCAGCCCCCAGATCTTTCCTATAACATATTACAATCACAAACTGCATGGCACTTTATCTTGGTATAACCTGAAGGGGATTTCAGGAATAGGTTTTCTGGACAATGCACTCAAATTGCACATAAGTGAAACAAATGCAACCCATTATTTCTCCATCAAAAGGTAGATTTATATTGAAAGTGGCACTTACCAAGGCCTCCAGGTATTAAGCATGGGAATAAAAAGCAGAAATATTCAATTACATTCTAAATTAGATTTGGGTTTGGGCTTTTTTCCCCCAAATAAAGTAGCTGAAATTTTATTTATTTAAATAAAACCTCATTATCTCACAGACATTTGGGATCCTTCTCAATTACACACAAAGCCAATTAAGTACCAAGACCACAAACCCCATCTCTGCTCCTGCATGCAAATCAAGGGTAATAAATGTCCCAAGCAAGTGTTAGAACTGCCGTGACTTCAATCTAGACTTTGCAAGCAGTACTAATGCCTACAGGCAGAATGAGAGCAAGAGAGTCCAGCCAAGAGCCAGAATTCATTCTGCTCACTGTCCTCACCACTGCTGGCACAGGGCAGTAAACAAGCAAGGTTAAACTGGAGCATTTGAAAACTGCAGATGGGCAGGAAATTGCCACTGGACATAGGTTTGGTGTACGAGACTGGAGTGGGACTGAAAGCCCTATAACAGTCTCTTATTTAAAACTGATTAATTGCAAAGTAGCAGAATGACCAATGATAGTACAGATGAAGCTTCTTTGCTTCTGTGAGTAGCTCAAAGTCCCTGCCCTGCTGTTTTTGGTGATGTAATAGCTGCTAAGCAGGTTTTAGTAACATTAAAAAAAAAAAAAGGAAATGGCAATCATCCAGATTTCCCATGTGCAAAAAGGCGGCAACATTCCCAATTAACCTCCCTGTCCCTCTCCTCCAGTGTGAGCTGGCCCCTTGCACAGGGCTTCCCCATGAGCTGGTAGCAGGGGCCTTGGCTAGTCCCAGCACCCTAATGCAGCCCCAGGCATAATTTGCTATGACATTCCTTGTTCATTGTGCTTGAGGAAAAGGTGGAGAGGGGTGTGGAACTGTAAATACACTTTATCTGTACAGATGTGAGATCAAATGAGGAAAGTCAACTTCCCCTGTTGTGATGCTAGTGGAAGGGGAACTGTAATGCAGGAGGTATTAATACTGTGTAGAAACCAAACATTATCAGTGATCTAAGCTAATGAATCACACTGGAGAAATTCACATGGATGCTGTATCCTACAAAGATGAAGTGCAGTGTCACTTCAGCTTCTGTCACATGGCTATTGCTGGACACACTTGTACCTTCTCATTTTAACTGGGCATTTCATGGCTGAGGTTCAAAAGTGAACTTTCATATTCAGCGGCTGTCCACACTGTGAAACAACCAAGTTTAAGAAGACTCTGTGCAGCTGAGTGTAACTATGGTTGCGCCTAAGTCAAACAGTGCTTTAGCCCAAGGACAGATCAGTCCAGAGCATGGGCATTAACCGTCTAGCCCCATGCACATAGGTTGGATTAAACCATTTTATAAAGCAGGGGTCGGCAACCTTTCAAAAGTGGTGTGCCGAGTCTTCATTTATTCACTCTAATTTAAGGTTTCGCGTGCCAGTCATACATTTTAACGTTTTTAGAAGGTCCCTTTCTATAAGTCTATAATATATAACTAAACTATTGTTGAAGCAGCAAAGAATCCTGTGGCACCTTATAGACTAACAGACGTTTTGCAGCATGAGCTTTCGTGGGTGAATACCCACTTCTTCGGATGCCAAACTATTGTTGTATGTAAAGTAAATAAGGTTTTTAAAATGTTGAAGAAGCTTCATTTAAAATTAAATGAAAATGCAGAGCCCTCCGGACTGGTGGCCAGTATCCGGGAAGTGTGAGTGCCACTGAAAATCAGGTCGCGTGCCGCCTTCGGCACCCGTGCCATAGGTTGCCTACCCCTGTTATAAAGTCAGTTCTGGATTTTGGGTCTTTTGACCTTGAATCAGTTCCCCTGTTCAGAAAATCATGTACTGCAAGCAGTGCCATTCCACTTCTGTAGGGTGTGACAATAGTGTACCTGGCATCCATGACTCATGAGAATAACACGCTCAATAAAGCAGAGAGTGAAAGCTGGAAGCACTAGGAAGCGTGACAGAAAACAGTGAGTCTGAATTATACTGAATTCTCCCCTGTATCTTTCTCCTCTGAGAAGGGCCATCGGCGTCACTCCTTCTGGGGGGATCTGTGCTACAAAGGCCTGGAGCTAGGGGGAAAGTGTGTGTCACTGTGGTCAATCCAGCCCAGGAGAGGCAGGGAACTCCCCTCACCTGTTCGGAGAGAAACCGCGAAGGCCTAACGGAGGCAGGTTAGAGGAAAGAGCCATGTCGGGTCACTGGATGCGTTTGGCGGGTGTTGTGTGCGCAGCCGGTCAGACACCCCCCCGCACTCTGGGGGGGGGGGGGGCACACACACACACCCGCACTCCGGGGGGGGGGGGTTCACACCCCACCCCCCCCCCCCCCCCGGGGGGGGGGGGGGGTTTCACACCCCACCCCCCCGCACTCCGGGTCACACCCCACCCCCCCGCAGGGCAGGGAAAAGCCTGGCTGTAAATTGACCGGGGGGGGGGGGGTGGCTGAACTCCTGCTCGGTCCCTGCCCAGCTGTCGCCCCCCCCGGCTCCCCTGGGCCGACCCCCCGCCCCAGCCCGCCCGGACGCACTCACCGGGGCCTCCCCGAGCCCGTCCCCCAGCGCGGCCGGGCAGCCGCGGAAGGCGAAGTCCTCGAGGTCGCGCAGGAGCCGCTGCTGCTCGGCGGGCCCGGCCCGCGCCACCTGGCGGAGCCGGAACTGCACCTGGGCGAAGTGCGAGACCAGCGCCAGCAGGGCCCCGTGCAGGCGGCGGCGCTCGGCGCGGAGCCGCGGCAGCGAGCGGGGCGAGCCCCCCGGCGAGCCCGGCCCCGAGCCCGGCGAGCCCGGCCCGCACGGGGCCCCGGCCTCCCCTTCCCCCTCGTCCGCCACCGCCCCCACCGGGGCCCAGCGCTCCCCGGGGCCCAGCGCCCCGCCCTCCGCCTCCATGGGCCCGGCGCCGCCGCTAGCGGAGCCGCTCCTCAGCCTCGCCCGCCGCCATCTTCCCGGGGGCGGGGCTAAGCGGCGCCGCTGCTGGGGAACGGGGCGGGGCTTGGGGGCATTTGAATGTGGGCGGGGTTTATGCGTATCTGGGCGGGGCTCGTGGTGTGGGCGGGGCTTCCCTCAAGTTTCTGCTGGAAAGACCCTGTAGGTCAAATGTACCCCTGGCCCCGCCCCCTACCCAGGGCCCCGCCCCCTACCCCAGGGCCCATCCCCCCCTCCCACTTGCCCGGTTGGCCCTGCCCCTCCCCCATCCAGCTCGTTCTTCCCGGGGTAGCCCCTGGGGACTGTCCTCAGGTTTCTGTTGGAAAGGTCAGACAGCATCTCTGGCCTACGAATGGATTGATGGGTAACAATGGGGGTGGGGGCTACTCAAATCATGCTGCCTGATGAGTCTCACCCCAGAGGTAGCTGCAGTTCTGTGCCACGGAAGTGGGTCCTTGTGCTTTGGTTTGTAAAGTCCTTTGAGATGAAATATGTTTATTAATGATACTAAAGGGTCACACACGGGCTGAGCCCATTGCACATATCAGGGGCCCCATTCATTCCGCTCCACAAGCTCCATGTGTGTCTATGTCCCAGCCCCCCCATTTCAGGGACTCCTTGCAACCCCCACCATATTACCTCCCCTTGCCAGGCTCTCTGTGTCCCTCCATTCCCCCCTCTGTCATATGCCAGGAGCTCTGTGTGTCCCCCATCTCCCCCTACCTACACCACCATCCCCCATTCTCCCCCCCCCCATGCCAGGGGCTCTTTGTGCCCTTGATTCTGCCCTATGCCCCTTTTCACCCCATACCTAGTTTCCCCATTCTACCCCTACCAGGGGGGTTGTGTTTCCTCCCTTGTACCCCTCCCATCAGGCCAGGGGCTTTGTTGGCCCCCTCCTTCTCCCCCATCCTCCCTTAGAAGGGCCTGGGGAGCACTGCAAAAGCAGCGTGCTTAGCTTCTAAGTGTGAGACACTTAGGTCACTCTGTGGCATCCTTTCAGGCTCATTAAGGAGGCCAGAGACTGATCACAGTGTGGCTGGCTAATCTCAGTGTGGAAGGTTGACGTGCCATAATGTAGACATGTGGAGTTCACGACTAATAAGGAAAGACAGAACATTTGAGACTTGTAACTAACAGTGCCCCGTGCTCTAATTTTCACTGTTCAAACCACAGACTCACCTAACTTCTTGCATGGATTGTGGGTGCTGTAGTCCTGTTGGGATTTCCTGTGCTAAGAAATATAATTGTAGCTGCCTCTAGAGGACACATAACACACTCCACTATGTGCACATCTAATCACATTGCAGAGGGTAACAAAGATAACTGGTTTCCAAGCTGGTGGAGTTCAAGTGTAGGGAAACAGGGGGTTCCTATAAGGAACAGGGAGCCACATACTTTCCCCCCACAAATGCAGTCACTCCACAGAGGTTAGGTTGGGGACACCATGAAATGACAATTGTCTAGCTTGCAGGGAAGAAATTTGCTATTGTAACTGGTGTTGTTATGGAGAACAATCAACATAATCCTTAGTGCTCACATCACACTTCACAATCAGTAACTAAAGGGTAAAAAATGGAACCTACAGAATCAAGCCATCAGCAATGAAAAATACCCCAGTGGAGCACAGAGCCTTTCAGTCATCGGTGATTCATTAAAGGAAACTTCCACATAATCATTTTGTTTTCTGTAATAGGCTCGCATGTATCAGTGGTAAATCATCTTTTATTTACTTCTGCAGCTGAAATCAGGAGGGTGACAGGACTGTGTGAGACAAATACAATTCCTGCTGCCCATGAGCCACTGTGCCTTCTTTACAGGTGGAATTAATGAGAACTCCAGGTTAAAGGACTAAAGCAGGACTCACGCAGAGAATTTTCATTTTAAAGTTCAGCCTCATTAAGACACAGATCGCAGCCAACTGTCTTTTTGGAAATGGCAATGGGAGATTTTGCTGCAAGAGTTTTTCTTGAGTAAAGCTTTATGGAAGCAGCAATCCTGCTCCCCCTGGTAATTTTAATTTATATGGTAATGGATGGGGATGTCCCAGTGGGAGTGCATGTCCCAGATGATGAAGGGGAAAACCATAATTTAGATCCGCAAGTTGGCCCGTTTGCATATTGTTCTCAGACTTGTGATTGTAGAAACACAATGAGAGGATAAATGTTCTAGCCAGAAGGAAGCTGAGTGGTGCATGTTCTGCTTATGAACAGTAGACACATTAGATTGTATCAGTCATTTCCACGGGGCTTTTCATCTCTACCACAACTTACCGACACAACCCTATTCACCCTCACAGTCGGTGAGACAGGCAGACAGGCACAGAGAGGTGAAAGTTACATAGCAAGACAGCAGAACAGCCAGAAATGGAACCTCTGGGCAATTTTCTCAAATTTAGCTGCCTAAAATGTAGGGCCTAAATCCGTATTGAGGGACCCGAATAAGTGGTCTGATTTTCAGAGGTGCTGAGCACCATAGCTCCCCTTGACTCCAGCTTTAGCAGGGCTGGGTCAGAACCACTCAGCTAAAGAGCACACAGATTGACAGCCCAGGCCTGTCTGCTGCTCTGAATATCAACATGGACAAAGCCAAGTTAGCAGAGGGACCGTATGCAAGGCATGGGAGGGGAGAGGGTGTTTTCCCCACGGCTCTTGGTACTGACACCACACATCTTATTTACCTAAAGAGAATTACCAATCCTGTGGGTCCTATCAGGGCCCAGATTCCCCATATAGGATGCAACAGGTAAGGTGGTTTAGGACAGCATAATATTGGGAGCAGCAAACCATCAGTGACTGTTTATCTGGGTGACGCTTAGGGTGACCAGATGTCCTGATTTTATAGGGACAGTCCCGATATTTGGGGCTTTTTCTTATATAGGCTCCTATTACCCCCCCACCCCCTGTCCCGATTGTTCACACTTGCTGTCTGGTCACCCTAGTGATGCTGGGCTGGTAGGGGATGGACACTGGCTAGTCCAGCAAGGGCAGCACAAGCCCTAGTGCCACCTCTGGCCCCCATCCTCGGCATTAGGGCTCAGGATTGGGGGAACATAGTCACTACATCCCGAGAGCATCCCTCTCTCCAGTCCAGCATCCTGTGTCTGAGCTTTCAGAGGAAGCCACTACTCACAAAGCCCCATAACTGTAATTCCCCTGCCCTCCAGGAGGAGATTGGTCTGGAGCTGGACTCTTTCCTCCTGTTACCTGCATTCTTGTTTATCTGAATCTTGCCTGTTCAGGTGCAGGCTCATGTATCACATCGAGTCATAGAATCATAGAATATCAGGGTTGGAAGGGACCTCAGGAGGTATCTAGTCCAACCCCCTGCTCAAAGCAGGACCTAATCCCAACTAAATCATCCCAGCCAGGGCTTTGTCAAGCCTGACCTTAAAAACCTCTAAGGAAGGAGATTCCACCACCTCCCTAGGTAACCCATTCCAGTGCTTCACCACCCTCCTAGTGAAAAAGTTTTTCCTAATATCCAACCTAAACCTCCCCCACTGCAACTTGAGACCATTGCTCCTTGTTCTGTCATCTGGTACCACTGAGAACAGTCTAGTTCCATCCTCTTTGGAACCCCCTTTCAGGTAGTTGAAAGCAGCTATCAAATCCCCCCTCATTCTTCTCTTAGTCAGTCCCTTATGCCCTCAGTTCTCTCTCCAGGGTAAGTGAGCCAGGACCCACATGCTCCAGTCTAAGCCAAGGGGGAAAGGGGCTGGCACAAAGCGCTGGGGCCATACCAGTGATCTGCATCTCTGCTGTTTGTTTTCCCACTGTCAACTGTGCTTAACCCAGCTGCAGCAGTGGGCAACAGAGAGCAAAGCTGGGGCTCCCAGGCTCTTCGGGGCTCCTCCTGTCCCAGTACCCTGTACACAGGGCAGGGGTTAGCTATAGTCAATAGAGAGGAGCATTCCACCTTGCCTGTGGCCACACGGCTGCTCTCACCTCTGCACAAGAAAGGTTGCTCCCTCCCAGCTGCCGGGTTCTTGCATCCCTGACCACATGGTGCTGGGCTCAGAGCCCCCTTGGCACATACAGACTGGGCGTAATCATCCCCAGGTGGAGGTACCAGGCTCCCTGCTGGCCTTGGCTTGGTCGGGGGGAGGCAGGCGGGGCTGTGGACCGGCTGTGATGGCAGCTCCAGCACCAATGGCTCCTACACCCCCCCCAAGCTGCCCCACGGGGGGTCACTTCTGGAACTTGCCCTTCTACAGCCCCCGTCATCCACAACCCTTCGGGATAGAGGCCATTATCCCCACGACAGAAGGGGAAACTGAGGCACGGCATGGGGAAAGTGATTTGGCCAAGGTCAGAGCAAGCCCGTGGCACCGTCAAGAAATGAACCCAGGAGTCCTAGTCCCCAGATACCCCCTCCCCCAGCAGGACTAGAACCCAGGAGTCCTGAGCCCCATCTCAGCCTGTCACGGCGCAGGGTGTCGCTGGGGGGCTCGGTGGCGCCGGGCTGGGAAGGAGCCGGGTCCCCGCGGGGCTCGGGCCGGGCGCAGCGTGTCCCTGACGGGCGCTGACAGCTGAAGCGGCCCGAGCTCCGCCTGCAGCCCAAAATAGCGGCGTCCCGGCGCCGCCTCCAGAGCGAGCCCGGCCATGGCGAGGTGAGTGGGGCGGGCGGCAGGGGCGGCGGAACGCGACCCCCGGGACCCCACTCGGGTCACTTCCCCCCCCCCCCGGCTGGGACACGACCCCCGGGACCCCACTCAGGTCACACACACCCCGGCTGGGACACGACCCCTGGAGATCCCACTCGTGTCACCACCCGCCCCAGCCCCCACTCGGGTCACTCCCTCCCCCGGCCGGCAGCCCCCCTCGGGTCACTCCTCCCAGCTGAGATGCGACCCCCGGAACCCCACCCGAGTCACACACACCCCCCCGGCTGGGACGCGACCCCTGGAGATCCCAGTCGGGTCACACACACACACACACCCCGGTTGCCAGCCCCCACTAGGGTCAGCCCCCCCGGCTGGGACATGACCCCTGGAGCTCCCACTGAGGTCACACACCTCCGGCCACTATCCGTCACTTGGGTCACTGGGACCCCCACTAGAGATACAATCCCCCATTTGGGTCACTGCCCCTCCCCCCAATAGGACACAACCCCTGGACCACCCCACCAGCCCCCACTCGGGTCACTGGGACACTCACACCCTCAGCTGGGACTTTTCCTGTCTGACTGGAAGCTGGAAAGTGTCCTGCGTGTTGGAAACAGTCCTGCCCTATTCCCGCCCTAGCAACTCGCTAGGAGACACCCCAGCTGGCCCCGGGCCCCTCCACGCCCCACCACACAGGGGGAAAGGCAGCTCTCAGTCACTCGGGGACAGCCCAGAGCAGGAGCCTCCCCGCCCTGGGGGACAGGCTTGGGCTAGCAGGGCTTGGGCTAGTGCTCTCCAAATAGCTGTGTAGACAACTCTTCACATTGCGACTGGAGGCTGGAGGAGCTCAGGCTCTGAAGCCTCCGGAGGGGGGTGAGCTTCAGAACCCAAGTCCAACCTCAAAGCCTGTCTATACAGCCATTTTGAGAGCACTAGCCAACCTGCTCGCCCACGTCTGTGGGCCTGGGCTGGGAGGCTGGTTGCTGGGCGTGTGCACTCAGACCCTGGGTGGCCCCGGGCCAGCGGAATGTACAGGGCTCCTGTAACATGACTCCGCGGTGAATTCTGGGCCCTGCTCGGCCTGTCTTGTCTCCTGCCCTTGCCCTGCTGAGAGGCTGAGGCAAATGCCATGGGAAAATGGGAATTTGCTCACCCAAGCTCTTGCAAACGGCAGCTGCCTGTGGGGCACAGAAGAGAGGTGGCTATAAAGCAGGGGTCTGCTCAGATGAATGAGACCACATGGCAGTAGGGCGACCCCCGGAATCTGTCCCCAGAATAGCAAAGTCTCCCTAGGGGCTGGACTTCACTGGCAGTTAGAGACGCTGAATGAATTTGTTCTGAGTCGGTGCGAATCTGTTACCTGGTGGCAGCCAGCAGGGCCCAGTGAAACGTGGAGGGATGCTCAGCAGTGCAGTCAGCATGCCCTGATTTATTTCAGACTCTGCTCACTATTAAACAAATCCCTGCTCCCCAGACCCCGCAGCTCCTCTTTCCCCACTGCCCAGATCCCATGGTGCAGTGGCAGGGGCTCTCTGGGGATCTGTCTGGCAGGCAGGGATGACTTTTCAGATCTAGGTGTTTTCCTCAGACCTCTTGCCCAGCAGTGTCTGCCTGGGCACTCTCCGAGGCGAGGGCAGCGATTCTGCTTAGGTGAGGGCCGTCCCTTGCCTCGCACATGGAGGCTGTACAATAGCTTCACTCCCAAAAGCACAAGCCTTGTGTCTCTGGGAGGTCCCACTCTGAGCACATGGTGCTGCAGGATTCTCTGTCACTGAGGTGCTGAGAGGGGCCAGTTCCTGGGATGCTGCCAAGATAAAATGATGCTTTTTGGAAGTGTAGCAACAAGTTTGCTGAATCTGCAGCCAGCTTCTTGCCTGCCTGGTGCCTGCCCCCTTTTCCTGGGTCTCGCCCTCTCCCTGTTCCTACATGCCAATCGTCTGGCCCAGACAGGTGTAACAAGGGCAGCTTAACGCTGCTCTGATAACTCCGCACAATGCCTTACACACAACCTGCTGCTGTGGGGTGCCGTGAGACGAAAGGTGGCACAGAAATGCCAGCTCTTACTCTGCTCCCTGGAATTCATCCCTTCTGAACGGTCTCTTGTTTGCCAAGGCAACCTGCGAAAACGCTGTGGTACGACCGCCTGCGGTACGTCTTCCTGGAGTTCTGCGTGGAGGACAGCACAGACGTTAAAGTCGACATTGAAGACCACCGGGTGGTGTTCAGGTGAGCTTCCAGCCCCTGGTAACTGGCACTCGGTGGCACGGCCCTGAACCAGGAGCTGTACAGGGCAGGGCCAGCAGGAAAGATCCTCTTAGAGATCGTCACGGAGGTCCAAGCCCAGTTCTGAGCTAACTGAGTTTGTGTTTTGGCAGCTGTAGAAATGCAGACGGCGTGGAGATGTACAACGAGATCAACCTGTACGCCAGGGTGAACTCCAAAGTGAGCAGGCACCCCATGCAGTGAGGCATGAGAGCCCAACTCCTACAGGCCTCGATGCCTCCAAAGGGACCGTGAGCTTATGTCAACCCGTGGAAGGGTTTGGGGGGAGGGGGAGTGATTTGCCTCCACACTGGCCAAGGCCATCCTGGCCTATCGGTCATGTGATCTCATTGCTCAGACAGGAGCATGACCCTGGACACCCACCGTTCCCAGAGGCTGGGAGACCTGGCTGGGCACCCAACAAGGGATGCGATTAGGTGGCATCTCTTGGTGCTGCTATGCCATCAGCCTTACCCAGCCCTTCCCATCAGCCCCCAACGGTGCTTTGTTTTGGGTTGTGGCCATCACTGCCTGCACCCAGGGGATTTTGCCCAGCTCAGTGAATCAGAGACGCCCAGCAGGCCCGGCTGCCTGGAGAAGATGGTTCAAGGCCATCACAGGTATCCCCAGGAAAGCCCCCTCTTCTCCTGCATTCTCCTCTTACAGCCAGCTCTCCCATGCCCAGATTTGCACCTCGATTCCTGCAGGCTGAGTCTTGATCTCCAGGAACTTTCCCATGTGTCACAGAGCTTGGGAAGGGCTTCATTTTAATTCTGGGCATCTTGGCTTATTGAGAGGGAGAGAGGTGCCCAGAAGCCATGTCAGGCAAGGTGTCTTTGTTCTGTCCCTTGGCAGGACTCGCAGCAGAAGCGCTCTGACCGCTCCATCACCTGCTTCATAAGGAAGTGGAAGGAGAAGGTGGCATGGCCGCGCCTCACCAAGGAGAACATCAAGGTAAACACAGGGTCTGAGCAGCTGGGGCCCCTTCCTTTGGAGTTGTCTTTCCCCAGTGAAAAGCTCAGAGTTTCTCCCACCTGTGGGTGCCATGCTGTGCAGTGTGGGCACTGCCCGGGGCTGGCACAGCACTGTCTGCTGCTCACTCTGGCATTGCTGGTTTGGATTTTATGTCCGTTAGTGCTGGTGAAAGGTGCCAGGTAAGCAGCTCCCAGAGACTGAAATCCTCTGGCTATAGAGCAGGTACCACGGACACCAGCCCCGCACCACTCACTGCACCTGGCTCAGCTCTGATGGGTGAGACCCCTGTGTGTGTGTGTGGGGGGGGGGGTGCGGGGTGCAGCTTGAACTCCCTAGCTCCTTGGGACAGGGACCTTCTCTCTGTTCTGTGTGTGTAATGCCCTGCACAGTGGGTCTCTGAACCATGAGCAGAGCTCCTAGGCACCACCACAATTCAGCTCATGACAACAGAGCCCCATGCTGGACTGCTGACAAGGGGCTGCTGAATAGCCATCAGCTGGTAATGACTGCTGGGCACTACTGATCTGGGCCAAATCTCCATAAGTGCCTTGCAGTGAAAGGCCATAGATCCTCGAACTCAGGCTGGGGTGGAACCAGTACTCTAAAGGTGGAAGGCCTCATAACCCCCGCCCCTGCCTGGGGCTGGATACGGGCTGGTGTTGTTCATAGCCCATCCCCAGCCAGTCCCCCCATCCCCCAAAGGCATCAGACTTGCTGCATTCAGCGCTGCGCTGCCATCTGTTGTGATGCTGTTTCTCCTGCTTGCTCATAGCCAGTCTGGCTGTTTGTGGACTTTGATAACTGGCGAGACTGGGAAGGGGATGAGGAGGCAGAAATGGCCATGACTGAGCAGTATGCAGAGGTAAGTCTTAGGTTACTGCATTTCTATTTGGGTCTGAGCAGTGAGATAACTGCATCACAAGATCCCAAGCAGTGACTTGAGGCCCCATGCAGAGCCCACTGGGGCCGAGACCTTCTGAGCGAAGGTGCTGGAGGGGGCCTTCCTCAGTTATCCCGGTTACTCAACGCAAAGTTCTTGGGTCAGGAGGAAAGTCTGAGCATTAGCTCAGTAAAGTGTCAATTATCCAGTACAGGCAAGTGCTGCTGCACTTCGTAAAACCTATTGTGAGACCTACTTAATATGATTAAATGACTGTCCCTAAAACCAATTGATCTCCACCAGGCACTGCCTGGGTAATATCCCAGCTTGCCTTAAAAACTCACTGTTGACTCCAGACTGACTGGCTAGAGCAGCGGTTCTCAACCCGCGTCCCAGTTAGCACACTGCTGTGGCCCAGCTGTGTGCTACAGGCCGCCGGCCCACCCCGTGGGGTCCAGGCTGCACACCATGGTGGGGGTCCAGGCTGCTGGCTGGCTCTCCGCCCAGGGCTCCACCCCTGGCCCCACTCTGTGGAGGAGTCTCTGGGTGGAAGGCGTTGGGCATAAGGGTCTGTGGGGGGCACGCTGTGGTTCTCAACCTGCGGCCCAGGTAACACATTGTGGGCCACATATGCAGCCCACAATGATAAATAGGTTGAGACCCACGGGGTTAGAGAAATTTCAGCTCTGGCTGTTGGCGTGTGGCTCCGTATCTCCACCAACTGGCTAGGAGCAGAAATGCACCATGGCTTTGGCCAAACTGGAGAGGTGAGGTATGGACAATAGCAGGACATAGATCTTAATGCACAGCCAGGGAGGAGTAAAAGCCATAATGGGAGAACTACTGAGTAGAAACCCTGCTATTTCGGTCTAGCTAGGTACTTATCTGGCCCCCGTGAGTATCTGAGCACCTCCTAGTCAATGCATTTAGCCTCACGGTACCTCTGAGAGACAGGGAAGCATCAACCCCATGGTACAGAGCGTGAACAGGCCCTGAGGGAAGGGACTTGTCCAAGGTCACACAGGGAGTCTGACTGAGCCAGGGACTGAACCTTGGTCTTTTGCATCCCAATCTAGTGCCCCATCCACCTGATCAATGATCCTACCCCATAATAGCAGGGGGTCTGTCTTACGTAGAGCCCCATTGTGGGAGCTGCCGTCAACAGGAGTGAGGAGGCCCCAAGACGGCCCCTGGCACTGGGCTAAAATCCAGTGGAAACCTTGGGGTACAACCTGCAGCCAAAGTCACTTCCACCTGAGCAAGGTTTGGATGAACCAGCTGAGCCAAGCATGCACAGCACACGTGCTTCTCCCTCTCCCCGCTGTGAGTCTGTGTCACAAGGGGAGCTGGGATCCCTGGGGGTGGAAGGCGCTGCCTGGGAGGAGCAGGGACTCCAGCCCCGCCACTTTTGTTGTGGGTTCCTTTCTTTATTCCCATGACTGTCTGTTTCCCATCCAGCTCCTGCAGAAGGTCACTGTGAAAGGCACACCCCCTGCAATGGACGACCTTGATGTAAGTACAGTTGGTCACTGCCTTGCTGAGACAGTAAGTTCTGGGTGGTTTTACATAGCCAGGCTCTTTGCCTCTGGCCCTCCCACTACCCAAGCCTGGCTCCCAGCTGCTCCATCTCTGCCAGCCAATGGGGAGCCTCGTCTCAGCATGGACTAAAGCTAAACTTCTTCCAGGCCAACGGTTCTCTGAACTTCCACTATGCTAAGCGGCCTGTGTTCTGGGTGTGGAGACCTGCTCTGTGTAATTGTGGGAACACCTCCCAGCACAACTGTCATTGCCCTGTTCATTGAAAAATACATTTAAGAACACAGGAGGAGCAGGAAGGGAACC
Organism: Platysternon megacephalum; assembly: GCA_003942145.1. NCBI lineage: Eukaryota > Metazoa > Chordata > Testudines > Platysternidae > Platysternon > Platysternon megacephalum. The sequence goes on along the minus strand of QXTE01000039.1, from coordinate 11,767,196 downwards.
AGCAAGGAATCCTGCCTGCTGCTACCCTGGGGTGCAGAGGAACAAATGGTGCATCTAATTCAGAATCAAACCTCCTGCACAACTAGAACAGATGACTGGTCTGTCTAGTGTGGTCTCCGGCCTGTGCCAGTAGCCAAGCCCTGATGCTGAAAACCCTCATTATGCTCCTGACGAGATATGCAGTGCAGCTCATCAAGGCAGGGTTCCTTCCAGACCCTGTGGCCATTAGCTTATGCCCAGCAGCATGTGGTTGAGGCTGGTTTTTCAGGGTTTCCTTCCACACTCCAGGCCCAACACACATTTCAGGGTCCTGGAAAAACTGGAAGTCTTGAGCATTTCTAACTTGCCTGGGTCCCAGGGTGTCTGGTACCATGGACTGTCCTTGTTTCACTCCATTCTATGGTCACACGTAACATTAAGGGAAACACTCAGTGTCCTTTCTAGACTCACTATCCAACTTTCCGTCTCTTTTCCAGGATGACATTTGAAAGCACAGACCCTGGTGGTAAGAACTCCCCTGAAGCACTATCTGGCTGCAACTGAGCCTCCCGGTTACCTGAGGGGAGATGTGCATTCTGACCTGCTAACAGTGACCAGGATTAGCGCATATATCACCCCGCGCTGCACTGGCAATTGCCCTCTGGGATCTGAAAGGACTTAAGGGAGGCTGGCGGGGAGGAGAGCGCTGCAAGCAGCCCTTATTCTCTGCCCTTCCAATTGTCTTCCTGGCCCAGGAGAGCTGGGTACAGCTCTGGCATTCACTGGAGTGACATAGCTGCCCGCCTTCCCACTATTCCCTGTGGTACCTATTGTCTCCTGGGGGCCTGACCCTCCCCCTGCTCTCATCCTGTCCCCTTCTCTCCCCTCGAGACCTGACTCCCTGCTCTGCCCCCACCCAGGGGCGCATTTTCTGACTGCCCATTTTCTGTTTTTCCCCCCAGAGACATGACAGCAGCTGCTGAGATGAAGCGAGTTGGGGAGGGAGGTAGCAGTGTAAGTGCCACTGTGGTTCAAATGTGCCAGGGGCTCGCCCGCTTCAGACTTTGGCTCCAAATTGTACAATCACGGACCCAAGAGCTGGAAAAGCCCTGCTGGGCCCATTCTGCCCGCCCTTGAAGTCAGACCCAGAGTGGGACTGTTTCCTATTGTATTGGGCAGTCTAGGTTCAAACATGCTAAGCCCTGGAACTGCCGCCACTTCCATTAGGAGACTATTCCACAGCCAGACACCAGGTTCCTGTCTCTCATTTCACCCCGTTATTGCCACTTATACTGCCACGAACCAGCCTGAGTCACTTCTCTCCTCCCCTGGCACCGTGCTGATGGCACTCAGCCACGCTGCCCAGATTTAGCCGTCTTCCCTGCTCGGCACCTGCCACTTGTTCCTCTTGCAGCCGAGACCCTTCTCCACTCGTCCGTCTCTCCCAGGCGTGGGGGGGAAGCAAAGTGGAGAGAAAGGATGAGTGTTAATAAAGGATAAACCTGCCACGCTGGCTGCTGTTCCTGGGCTTGGGTTTTCCTGCCACACTGGGGCCCGAGAGGTTACCCGGCCCAGGACAGAGGGGGCACCCGGGCGGCACTCGCCTCTGGGGGCGGCTACGGGCCTGGCGCTTGCAGGGTCCCGGGGAGACGCTGAGACACCCCCGCCCACAGGGCAGCTCCCCAGGCCTGGCTGCTGCCCCGGTGTGGGGCAGGTTCATCCCGCCCAGGTGTGGGGGGCGCTCGCCGACCCCCACAAACCAGACCCATGGGACGGGCCGTGGGTCCCGGGGGACACGTGGGTCACAGGGGGACACCCGTGGGGGTGAGCTCCAGGGGAACCCCATGGACCCTGGGGAGGGGGGGGGAAGGGAGTGTAAACAGGCCCATGGCGTCATCCCCCCGCCCCCTCGCGCCGTCTCCGTCCGCGTTCTCCGGCCCTGTGTCCCCTCCCGCTCGCCGTCTCCGCCCGCAGCCCGCGTTCGCCGGCCGTGTGTGTGTGTGTCCCCTCCCGCTCGCCGTCCCCTTCCGCCAGCTGTGTGTCCCCGCCCGCTCGCCGTCCCGGCGCCGGCTGCCGTGATGGTGTTCCAGTGCCAGAGGGACAGCTGGGCCCGGCAGGTGCGGGAGCCGCGGGGCGGGGGCAGGTGCGGGGGGCGCGGGGCGGGGGCAGGGGGAGGGGGCGCGGCCCGGCCCGGCCCGGCCCTTGCGCGAGGCTCCCACGCGTGACACGCGCGTGCCGGGCCCCGCGTGACGCCCCCGTTTTGTAGTTCACCACCAGGGTCGCGTCGTGCCGCCCCGCGGAGCTGCCGGCCGAAGGCGGCGCGAAGGAGCCGCTGCGGGGCTTCCACGTGGTGCTGGAGGACACGATTCTCTTCCCCGAGGGCGGGGGCCAGGTAGGGGCCCGTGGGGGCGGGGCGGGTCCGGTCCCGGGGGTGGGGCCCGGCGGCTGACCGGCGGCTGACCGGACGCCTCTCCCTGCAGCCCGACGACCGGGGACTCATCGAGGACGTCCCCGTGCTCCGCGTGACCCGGCAGGGCCCGGCCGCCGTCCACTTCGTGCAGAGGCCGCTGGAGCCGGGCCGCGAGGTGCTGCTGAGGGTGGACTGGGACAGGCGGTTTGACCACATGCAGCAGCACTCAGGTGACCCGCTTTGGCCCCTGCCGGGCTAGTCCCACCTTGGACGGGGACGCTGCGGTTCCTCGGGGGGCCAACTTTATACCCCCCCCAAAACCNCCGGGGTGGGGCTGGCTCCGGGGGGTGGGGTGCGGGGGGGGGGGTGAGAGCTCCGGGGTGGGGCTGGAGATGAGGGGGTTGGGGTGCAGGAGGGGGCTCAGGGTGGGACTGAAGGGTTCAGAGGGCGGGAGAGAACTCAGGGCACGGGGGGGGGGAAGGTGAGAGCTCCGGCTGGGGGTGTGGGCTCTCAAGTGGGGCTGAGAGGTTTGGGGTGTAGGAGGGGGCTCCAGGCCAGGATTGAGGGGTTTGGAAGGGGATCAGGGCTGGGGCAGGGGGTTGGCACGTGGGAGGGGGGCAGGGGGTGGCAGGCTCCGGGTGGCGCTTACCTCAGGCAGCTCCCAGCAGCAGCGGCATGTCCCCCCTCCAGCTCCTACGGGGAGGCACAGCCAGGTGGCTCTGCACGCTGTCCCGTCCACAGGCACTGCCGCCTCAGCTCCCATTGGCCACAGTTCCTGGCCCGTGGGAGCTGCGACGCTGGCGCTTGGGGCGGGGGCAGCGCGCGGAACCCCCTGGCTGCCCCTACACGTAGGAGCCAGAGCGGGGACATGCCGCTGCTTCTTGGAGCCGTAGGGAGCCTGCCTTAATCCCGCTGCGCTGCTGCCCGGACTTTTAACGGCCCAGTCAGCAGTGCTGACCGGAGACGCCAGGGTCCCTTTTTGACAGGGTTGCCAGATGTCCAGTTTTCTACTGGAACGCCCAATGTGTTTCATGGGTGCCGAGTGCATTTCTAGAATCCATGGAGGCCTGGGGGTGTGATACACGCCACCGGGGTCTCTTTACCTCATTCAGGTGCAAAGTTGCCGAATGGCCTACCAAAAAGGGAAGGATTATTAGTGCCCGTTAAAATAAGACCCTGTCATGGTGTTCAAACCTCTGCAGTGCTGTCAGAGCTGTTTGTTTGTCGTGGCTTGCTGGGCGAGGACAAGACTTGCCCCTAAAGCAGTGTCATGTTGCCCATGATCCCAGAATGGTTTTGGATATCAATGACTCCTTCTGTAGGTGATGTGGCTAGTGACCACTTAGTTTTCTCTATTAGGAGGCGCTGATTTGCTGGGTTCTCTGGGGCATTTCTGGAACTCTTGAGAATGTAGGTGCTATCCTTGCAGGTGCTGTCCTGGGTCATAAACAAATAATTTTAGAAGACTTGGAGCAGAGAGATGCTGTCTGATTTGAACTCCTCTCAACAGGCAGTCACATTCTTTGGTTCCCAGGGATGGCTGGGGGAGTAGTTCTGTGTGTGTGCATGCGTGCGTGCCTAGCAATAGTAAAAATAAACTAAAACCTCACAGCCATTGCTTGCACTTCTCTTCCAGGGCAGCATCTCATCACTGCCCTTGCAGATCTGATGTTTGGATTCAAAACAACTTCATGGTGAGCAGGAAAAGTGTTCCTTTTAACTCTGTCCTTAACCCTTGTTTGGCTTGTGCCACAATGCTGGGTCCTGAGGGATGAATGTTGATAAATGCATGGAGCGTGGCGTGCAGAGACATTCCACTCGGCTGCAGAAGGTGTGGGAGAAGTGATCGCACTGGAGAGAAGCTGTGTGGAGCATTGCTCTGCCTCTCTGTTCCCTTCTCTCAGAAACACAAGCACACATCTGGTGCTATGTAAACAATATACACAGAGAGAGCACACACGTGCTTTGCTCCAGTAACAGAATTCCAAGGTGCTTCTTCCTGCACCATGCCCAGCGTTGCACAGAGGGACTTTTGAGCTTGTGTCCTCTGTTGTATTGGCAGGTGTGTCTGATGTTTGTGGTCCTTGCAGGGAGCTAGGCCATCAGCGCACTGTCATCGAGCTGGACACGCCCTCGGTGACAGCAGAACAGGTGGAGGCCCTAGAGAAGAATGTGAATGAGAAAATCCGGGCCCGTATTCCTGTGGTGGTGAAGGAGCACTCTGAGGACGACCCAGAGATCGAGACGGTAAGTAGCAATGGAGGATGCTGGCAAAATTCATTCCAGAGCCATATGGGGCAGAGGGGAATATGCCACCCAGTCTCCTTTTAGTCCCAGGGACGTGAGTTGCCATGCTCGCCTTTCTGGTTCTCTTGCTAGGTGAGAAGCCGCGGTTTGCCAGATAACCACACAGGGCCAGTGCGTATCATAAGCATTGAGGGCATAGACGACAACATGTGCTGCGGGACTCATGTCTCCAACTTAAGTGACCTGCAGGTAAGGGCTGCACTGCTTCAGCACCTTCAGTGCTCAGGCACCGGCCTGTAGATCAGCTGGTACAGTAGGAGTCCCTGGATCCGCAGGACTTGCAGTGCCTCTGCAGATTGTCCCTGTTGGACAGAGAACCCCAATCACAAGCCAGAGTGAGAGTGGTGGGACACAGCCCTGCACCCTGTGGTTACCATTGTCCACTCACGTCCCCCCACACCACTGCATTAGTGAGGGTTTGCCACCAGTGAAGGATCCCCCCTGTGTTCTTCATGCAGAATTAGATGAAAATTTAATTCCAGAGCTGCCTCTGGGTTTCAATGTCCTTACAGTCAGCTTGATAAGACAAATGACCCTTCCCTGCCAGTTGGCATGCCTGGTGCGCTGTGGGATGGGATATTAGGGTCTAGAAGGCTTGTTAACACACCAGGTCCAGGCCCGTTAGACAGCATGGCACATGGCTAATGAAAGTGTCTCATCTATTTTTTGGCCATATTTGAAGGCTGATTTCAGTGGGTTTCATTCTGGTGATAGAAAGTCGACATTCACAATGACACATGGGCTAATGGACCTTTAGCTGTGTGTAACACACCATTGTACCTCTCTGATCAGGGTGTTTGTTTCTCGTTTAAGGTTATTAAGCTCCTTGGCACAGAAAAGGGAAAAAAGAACAAAACCAACTTGGTCTTCCTGGCAGGAAATCGAGTACTGAAGTCTGTCGAGCGAAGTCACAGCATCGAGAAGGCACTAACCTCGCTGCTTAAGTAATGTCCTTTCCCAGTTTCCCCTACCCTTGCTTCTCCTTCTCGCCCAGAGAGGAACAGCATGTGACCCTAAAGAGGGCATTTCTAGCCCCTGGCTCTGGTGGTATGTTGTCTGCTGCAGCTTCGTTGGTGGAGCCCTCTCTGTCCAGCACCTTGACAGCCAGAACTCTGCCTTGTTTTTTTTCCAGAAATGGAGCAGAGGAGCACGTGGAGGCTGTGAAGAGGCTGCAGAATTCTGTGAAGCTGCTTCAGAAGGTACGGCTGTGGCCCAGAGGTCACTCCGTCGAGGGTCTGAACTTTGGTAACAGCAACAGTGTTCTGAATAATCTTATTTAATGAGAATTAAGTTTTAGAATCTCCCTTGTGTTGACCCTGGAAGCTGTGAAAATTGTGACTCCACCTGTCTCAGGAAACTCCAGCCCCGACTCCACTCCATCCCATCCCCGTGTTCTCGCGCTGACTCCTGGGTCTGCAACATGGGGTTTGTTTTCCTTGCAGAACAACTTGAACTTGCTTAGAGACCTCGCCGTTTTGACAGCACAGAACTTCAAAAGCAATCCAGGCCGCGGCCAAGTGTTTGTGTTACACAGGTAAGGCACAGATCCGGGGAAGGGGGCTCGGGTGCTGCAGCATCTTACTCGCAGATTCCAAGGCCAGAAGGGAGCATTGTGATCATGTAGTCTGAATTCCTGCATAACACAAGCCGACATGGCAGCTGCATCCCTCTGCTGTGCATTCAGGGCTGATGATAACAGAGGTCCATTAAACCCCGACATTCTTTAAGGGAGAACATGAACTAAGGAAACGGAATATTAAACCAACTGCCTGGGCCAGCTGGAAAGGCTCATAATTAAAGTCTAACATGGTTGTATTTTGGCTGTTGAACTCTGCTGGTTTTAGAGCCAAGCAGTACATTTGTCTGCTTATCTCTCCCTGCTGGTGGCATTGTCAAAAAAAAAAATGGAAGCGCTCCATTGGTTACAGAATAAACACTTTAATAATTCATCATTTGTGGGTGGGAAACATAGAAAGGATTTTTCCGTATAAATTGCTAATCGCTGTCCTAATGATGAGAGGCCACAGCCCTGACCCTTGGCACAAAGCACGCGCACCCAGGGTCTGGCTTCCAGCTTCCCTGACAGTATTTGATAAGAAGCTGGTGGGAAATTTGACTCTAAAAATCAACCAAAAGCCAAGCCAGGGCAATGTCTGGTCTATGTGGGGTGTTTGGTTTCCAGCTCCGTCATAGAGTTTAGGCCAGAAGCCCTTCACCACCAGAGCTATGTCTGGATTCTCTAGGCCGGGGGATCTCTGAAATGCTTTTTACCCTTTACAGGAAAGATGGTGACTCTGAGTTCATGAATATCATCGCCAATGAGATCGGGACAGAGGTGAGCGCGCTCTGGCTTGTCCTCACCCCTTGCTGGCACTTTGGCCTCCTCTAAGGCCTACGTAGCCTCTCCCCACCCTTGACCAGCCCTCACAATACACTGACCAGAAAACAAAGGCCTCGTTCTCCCCAGGATGTTGCAGCCCAAACTGTTACCACATCGGTGCCCCCCAGCTGTGATCTGGAGGGGCCCCGCCTGTCCCAGGGAGGTGGGAGCTCATTTCCAGGGCTCCTCCGGCTGTGCCCTTCCTGTTGATCAATGGGCCGGTTAGAGCCAAACGTGGGAAAGGTCCTTGTACTCCAGACACCGATCTCCCCCCAGCTCATTTAACACAGGGGTCACCAGACACCAGTCACTGCCTCCCAGGACCGCGTGGGGCTTGTGACCTGGAGTAAAAGGCTCAGTAGCCCATTTCTGCCCCCCCGCCAAGGTAGGTAGTGCCCGAAACAGTCTCCCCTCCAGCAACCTGTTCACAGCAAAGAGGAGGGGTGTTCTTACTCACACATGGGACTCCCAAGTCTCACTGCTCGAAGGGGGGAGGGATGCAGAGATGTTTTGCAGCAGGATCCATCTCTCTTCACAGGACACCCTGCTCTTCCTGACTGTGGGAGACGAGAAGGCAGCTGGGCTCTTTCTCCTGGCTGGGCCCAGTGAAGTGGTTGAAAAATTAGGCCCCAGGTAAACTGTTCTGTGACCCCCTGTAGTCCGGCAACCTTCCTGACCAGCCAGGGGACTATCAGCACTGTCAAGTCAGCCTCCAGCCCTAGTTATTGTCCGAACACCCAGCAAACTCACAAAAGGAAAATAAAACTTCCAGCTGGAGATTTCTACCTAGCCAGGGTGTCACCCTGGAGCATTCCTTCTCCAAGGACTTCCTGCTGCTGCTTCTTCTGCAGTCTGTCAGCTCTCTTCCCCACCCCCTTCTTGCAGCTCTTTATAGCCAACACCTGTCCTCCCTTTCTCAGCTGGGTCTGATTAGCCAGCTGGGCTGCCTGGCTCCAGGCCTTTGGTCCTTAAAGGAGCAGGCCGCCCTGCTACACACCTGCTACACTACAATTATTATTAATGAAGGGAAATTAAGTTCTGGATGCTTTAATCAGATAATTGATTTCACTGGCGTCTGGCTCAATGCATTAGCAGACGGGCCATTTCCCTCCTCTGCCCCCCAGGCACACCCAGTTTGGGGCTGTGTGAGAGAGCACACCCAGCCCTCCTGGTTTCAGCATGTGGATCTGTCCCTTTAGAGTGGCGGAACTGCTGGAAGGCAAAGGAGCTGGGAAACGGGACCGCTTCCAAGGCAAGGCGACCAGGATGAGCAGGCGAGCAGAGGTGCAGGCCTTGCTCCAGGACTTCATTGGCCACCAGACCCTGGAGGAGTAAGGACCAGCCCTCGCCAGAGGATTCCCCCATCTGCTGCTCATTGACCTGGGACGACAGGGTCACTTGCTGACTCCCGCTAGACGAATAAAAGTTGTGTTACGAGAATGATGTGTGCACGCGCAGAGCCCTGACGACCAAGCTGCCTGGGCTCTGACCTCAAACCAGGTCCTGTGGCTCCGGGATATGCCAGGGGGTGCGTGGGGGGAGGTTGGGTGGGGAGAGGAGCAGGGAGTGTCAGGTGTATTTGGGCAGGGGGCTGACGCCCTCTGTTTCTCACTGGCCTGGCCATGATGTTGCAAACTTTCCCCAGATAAACGGTACACCTAGCTTTGTTAACTGGACGCTTCCTGGCGCCGACATTCTTGGGGCCAGGGCTGGGGACCACATTGCCAGGCAGAGCTCCTTTGCCATCCCTCATGGTCCAGCCTCCAGCAAACCAAGGGAACATCGTGTTGTAGGGCATGATCCTTGGCTTTTGCCTCATTTGCCATTGGTGGCCAGTACCACCCTTGAAAAGCAACAGGCGGTGACTGCAGTGTGAGCGGGTTTATTCCGGGTTACTGTGACCAGTTCAAACACCCCTTTACATGTACTTGGTGCAGAATATGGGAAGAGGGAGGTTAATCCCAGTAGGGGGCTGTGCTCTGACAATTGCTAACCGTTACCGAGAAGAACACCAAGGTAGCTCACAGGAGTCCCTACTCAGGATCCTGTGCGCGCTGCCCTCCAGACGAGGGACACGCCTGCAGGAGCCCGAGGGATAGATGTAGGATGTTGCACCATCATTCATGTTGGCCAAGCAGTTTTCACTTTAACCAGGGCAACAGGAAACCTCTAGGGGCGAGAGGGATGCAATGTTCTGGCAGGAATCAAAGGTGAGACTGGCTCACGCTGGTCTCTCAGTCACCCTGCCTCGCAGAGCTGGAACCAGATGGGGAAGTGGATGAAGAAGGTGATGAAGAGGAACCAGTCCTGGGAGTTCTGGAGGAAGCGATCGCCTGGATCCCTGCCTCGTGCAGCACGTTTATGCCGGCCTCCATTCTTTGCTGATGCTCTGAAGCCACTGCTGGTGCTGGAGGGTTTAACCTGTTTATGCCGGTGCTGCTGGACTGTGCTGGTTAATGCACAGCGTGGGGTCCGGCCTGGCTGCACATGCTATCACTGACCTCTGAACTCAGCAGCGACCTCTGCCAACCTAGCGCTGACCCAGTTACAAACCTGATGCAAGTGTTTGTCAAAACGTGGCCGTAGAAAGTCCCTGACAGCCTGGCATTACCTTGAAACGATGAAGCAACATCTTGCACCATACTGACAAACAGGGATTGCAGCCGCTCATGCTTCTGCCAGGGTGGTCACTAGCCACTCGTTGACCACATGCATTCACAAATTACATGTAACCCTTTGCTCACTTCAGGTACATGTAGTCTAAGGATTGGAGAATACCAGCATTTGTAGTGTTAATCTAAGCAACAGGCTGGCAGCTGTGTCTTGGGGACATCTCTGCGCAGAAGGAGTCTGCATCCCTCCTGCTGGCCGTGAGTTTCATCTTTATTTATGTGCCTGCAGTGACTGTCTCTCCAACAGCAGCCTACATTTCTAACTCCTGGTCACAGCAATGCAGGTAACGTCACAGCAGAGACCAAATTTCAGCCTGTTGTGCGGCATCAGCGCTGCTAGCAAAGCAGCCAGGTACCCGGGTTTGTTATGTTCCGAAGGCTGGAATTACTGCATGGCACAGCAGAGGTAGCAAGAATTATTGGGGCTGGGCCTGGCAGTGAGACTTGGTGGGATCTGGGTTTCTAACGCACTTAGGAAAATTGCAGCTGGAATCTCATGTCTGAGAGATACCAAACTGCCCCCAGGGGAGTGGTGGGGGCTCACGGTTCTCCAGCATCCTTCGCTTGTGGGCAGGAAATGAGCCGTGCTCCCTCCTGTTCTTGCTGTTCTGTGCACGCTCTACGCACCCTCGCTCTGATTAGTGAAAGTTATTGATAACTGGTCAGGAGCCACTCTGAGGCTGTTCACGCATGAGGCTGAATCCTCTGCCAGTTCCGATTTCCTGCACGGATTTGTGTCCCTGTCCCCCCCAGTATGGGTTTTTGTCCTATGCTTGGTCTGTGGTGATGGGGCCGGAGGGAGGGAGGTGATGGAAGCCTGAAGCCTTGTGTGAGCATAAAGCTAATGGGAACCAAGATCTATGGGATCTGTCAGCGTGGTCCAATACCCAGGCTGTCCGGCCATACTGCATGCAGGCAAGCAGCTCCTGGAACGGACATTCAGCTTTCAAACCCAAACGCCCTAAGTCAACCTCCCCACCCCATACATATCTTGCTGCTGGAACTTCCCCTGCCACTGAACACATAGCTAATTCCAGGCATCGGCCCTGACTCCTGATCTGAGCCACGGGAGCAGAGATCTTCCCCTGTGCCAGGGAGCGTGGCCAGACTGGAGTGGTTTCTCGCTCTCTCACGTCAAGGCCCTGCCCCTGCACAGAACGATCGGTAGGACGCCAGGTGCGCTGTATTGGGTGCATGGTAGGAAGCTGGAGACAAATCACCGTTGCTCTGGGCCTGAAATGGAAACCTGAGCTCTGCAAGCGGAGAAGCTGAACTTTGGCCTTGTTCGTGCTTGGTGTCAGGCACTAGGAGGATGCCTGGAACAGGGAAAGCCGGGCCAGACCGGGGCACACACTGCGACAACCCCCTACCGCAGGGCTCTGTGTTGGTGCAGCTACACCAGTGTCAGTGCCCAGCACTGAGCTGCTTCCGTCCTTAGCATTCACCTCGACAGAACTCCCTAGTGCAGAGGAGGGGCCTGAGGCTGCTCCTCCCATACCCATGGTCCTGCTGCTGCCCCTCAGTTCCTGCCTTCTAGAACAGTGGTTCTCAACCTTTCCAGACCCCTGTACCCCTTCCAGGAGTCTGATTTGTCTGGTGTACCCCAAAGTTTCACTTCACTTAAAAACTACTTGCTTACAAAATCAGACATCAAAATACAAAATTGTCACAGCACACTGTTACTGAACAATGGCTGACTCATTTTTACCATATAATTATATAATAAATCAATTGGAATATAAATAGTGTACTTACATTTCAGTGTACAGAGCAGTATAAATAAGTCATTGTATAAAATTTTAGCTTGTACTGACTTTGCTAGTGCTTGTTATGGAGCCTGTTGTAAAATTAGGTAAATATCTAGATGAGTTGATGTTCCCCCTGGAAGACCTCTGTGTACCCCCAGGATATGTGCACCCCTGGTTGAGAACCACTGTTCTAGAATGCTCCCCTCAGCCAGACGGGGACTGGATAGCTGCTCTGGTCTGTTCATTTCCCCCACAGCATCCGGCACCGGCCCCTGTCAGAGGCAGGACACGGAGCTAGATGGACCATTGGTCTGGCCATTCGTGTGACTCTCTCTTGGAGGGCCCACAGGGGCAATGAGCAGAGGTTGCCCCATCAGTAAGATGGCCTGAGGGTGTGAATTTACTAATTTTATTGCCAAAGGCATTTCACAGCTAGCTCCTGTCCCTCGGCCTGGGCCCCATGGGTGCCGCCCAGCTGTAACAGCCCTGGTAACGCACACAGACACACCCACGTCTACGGCACTCCTTGCAACCTCAGCGCAGCTTTCCTGCGCTGGGAGCCCATGGACACGCCATCCCTGCTCTGCTGGGGCCGAGTTGATTGACAGCATTGTTCAGTGTGTCCGTAGCCAAACGCATTGGCCCAGAGGGGACTGAGCCATAAGATTGGTAGGTGCCGACTGCTCCCCGCTCTGGAGAGCGTTTGGTACGTTGTAGTGTAAGAGGCTGACAACGTGGCCTAGAGCTGAATTCTGTGTGGGACACCTCCCCCTCAGCTGTGGCTATGCCCTCGGCTGGGACAGCGTTCCTGACCGCCCCGTTATCCACTCACGCTCGCTAGAGCAGAGGTTACCATTTGTGCCAGCCTGGGCGGGGCCAGAGGCTGTGGCCAAACAAGGACCCCATTACATTTCACCCTGTGCCAGCACTCAGGTGTGTGATAGTCACTCGCTTCCTTTCCCACACAGGAAACCGTGAACTTCCCCTTCCATTCCACGGCACTGACCCGTGCGTGTGAGCAGATCACGTAACCCAGAGCTGTGAGGTCCGTGGTGCTGGGAGACCCTGTTACTGCAGTGGGAAAGGGAAGGGGGAGCCCTGCAGAGCACATCCCCCTGCCCCGAAGAGCAGCCTGGCTTGGCAGCTACGACGCAAGTTTGCAGGTCAGCTACAGCATCTTCTTGTCGCCCCTCCTGAGCACCTGGGTGACGCAGTAGGGGATGAGTGCCACCGCACACAGGTGGGCAGCGGCGCTCTTGCAGAAGGACAGGACATAGAACAGTAGCTCTCTGTCCGTGGGGAGGTCGAAGGAGTCGAAGAGGTGCAGGACGAGGAGCGAGGCCACGATGCAGCTCAGGCGGAAGGGCAGCTGCTGCCCCGTTTTCCCTTTGCAGCTCTCCAGGTACATCTGGGAGTTGAGGGCCAGCCCCATCCCAAACAGGATGCCCAGGTTCCTGAGGAGGCCGGCGAAGGGGGTGGTGTCAATGTGGACCCACTCCGGCCGGTCACACCACCTCTTGGCTTTCTCCAGGGTCCACAGCAGGTCAACCCCGAGAGCCTTCAGCAGCAGGTAGAACCCCAGGGCGAAGCTGAACAGGAAGAGGGTGGTGCCCAGGTACCTCCGGAAACTGGCGTTGTAGATGGAGTGGATGTGGTCAAATGCTTCTGCTACTNCCTTCAGCAGCAGGTAGAACCCCAGGGCGAAGCTGAACAGGAAGAGGGTGGTGCCCAGGTACCTCCGGAGGCTGGCGTTGTAGATGGAGGGGATGTGGTCAAATGCTTCTGCTACCACCATCCCTAGGGGCAGAACAGTCTCTGTAGGTACGTCTACACTGCAGTTAGTGTAGTGTAGAGACGTTTGGGCTGGGGCTGGTGCCCACGCTCTAGGATCCTGCGTGGTGCGAGGGTCCCAGAGCTCAGACTGCAGCTGGAGCCCAAACGTCTACACTGCAAATAAACAGCCCCTTAGCCCGAGCCCCACGAACCGGAGTCAGCTGTCCCGGGCCAGCCACAGGTGTCTCACTGTAGTGTGGATGTACCCTCACTGAGCAGCAAACAGGCCTAGCTGCAAAATGTACTGGGTGGGCCCAGTGTAGAGAGGCCTTGGGGAAGGAGCAGGAACCAGCTCCTGGTACCAGGTGCTAGGCACATGTAGTGACAGCCCCTATCTAGCCCTACTAACAACGGGGTGTGCAGAGAACTGGGACCCTCCCTCCCGTGCCATGGGCCAGCAGGCGCCTGCTGGTTACCATGTGATCCTGGCGTGCGCTCTCTCTCTCTCTCTAAAGCACCATGCAAAGCAGTGACATCATGTCAGCACTGACTGATGGCATTAGCCATGCAAGGGGAGGCCGAGCCCACTATGCCATGGGTTTGCTTCTCCACACTGCAGACGTGGGTACCTGGGGAAAGACCATCACCAATCCCTGCACTTTGCCATCGCATTTTGAGTACATGGTGATCCCAGAGCTGAGGATGTACATCTCCTCCAAGCAGGAGAAACGCTGTCTAGGGCTCAGTATCGTCTCTCTGGTCACTGGGCCCTGGAGAGCTGGCGGGTGATGTGACGGGGGAGGCAGCCTTGACACTCACCTGAGATGACACCTGCGATCACCTGATGGGGGAAGTGAGCAGCTAGGAAGACTCGGGACAAGCAGACGCAGACCTGCACAGCCCAGAACACAAGCCACAGGAGGCCGCGGAGGCACCTGCAAAGAGACAGCCAGCCAGGAAGGTCGTGGGCGCACAGGGCAAAAGCACTTTAATAAAGCCACAAGCGGCCGGTGAATGACGGGAGCCTGCGCGCTGGCTGCCTCACTCCTCTATAGCTAGCACGCAGGAGCAACCATACCAGCACGAGTGCCCGTCTTGCTAGCTAGAAAATGAGACCGAGTCTACGGCCTAAATGTGTCTGCCACGAGGCCCAGACATGGGTGCTGGCGGTGTGGCACCACCCCCTGGCTTGACGTGGTTTCCATTATATCCAGGGTTTGCAGTTTGGGTCAATGGCTCTCAGCGCCCCTGGGCCAGATGTTAGGGCAACCGAACCAGCGAGCGACGGCCTTTCCCACGCCCGGAGCCTCCTGCATGCTGCAGCAGCTCAGGCGAAAGGGGCTTTCCCCAGGGCTGGCTGATCTGCTGCCAGCTGAGAGTCACCTCCCCTGTGCTGGGCTCGACTCAGCTGTGAGGCACTAGATCTCTCTGATGCTGACGCCAGTTGCTGGGTGGTAACTAGCCGTGATGCAGCAATGGGTGCTGCTGTTCCGGGTGCGAACAGCCCCAGGATATTTCCTTTCCCTCCAGCTCTTGGGGGCTTCGCACGTCCCACTTCTCATGTATCTCCCGGTCCCAAACGTAACACGGGAAGAATCTGGGGGGCAGGAATTCATGCTGACCAGGAAGGGGGGGGCATTTACCCACCATTCCATTAGTCATCCCCCATTTTGCCTTGTCACCCGTGGGACCCTCCTCAGCAGGGTGAAACGATCCCCTCCCCAGGGCTGCAGCAGCAGGTGGAACCGGCTGACTCGGCTCACTCACCCAAACGGATTGTGGGTGGGGGCCATTGCAGAGCACCCCCCTTGTGGCCTGGGATGGCTCCGCCAGCTCGGCTCCCTCTGGGTTCTCCGTACTGACACCCAGACCCCAGGGCTGAGAGCAAGAGCCCCTGTTGTGGAGCCTGATTTCTTACCTCTCTTCCAAAGTGCTGAGCTCTTCCTTAGGCCTGCAAGTCCAGCCCTCCTGCACCCTCAGGCCTCCCACCGCCTCCTGCTCAGAGCTGGGCTGCTTCAGGCTAGTTACAGCCTTCAAGCTGCTTCCCCTCTGCACTTCGTCCTTTCACCGCCTGGGCTGGGAGAGGGCAGCAGGCAGGCTCCTCACCTTGCTGGTGTCTCCCCTGCGATGAGGGAGGAGGCAGCAGCACCTTCCTTCCCAGGGCTCCTCCCAGCTGGCTGGGAGAAGGGACCCGTCCCATCCTGCACTACCAGGCTCTGGTCCTGGGCCCTTAAAGGAACAGTAGCCTGGGTTTTCCCCAAGCACTAACTGTTCCTCCAGGACGAAGCATCTCCCTCTCTCCCAAGTCCCAACACCTTCCCTTTGTCCTCTTCTGCTCCCAAAGTCCCAGGAACCCTAAAGGGACACACTATGGAGCAGGGATTGACTGACCCCTATTCCCCGTAAGGGGACAGTCACCCTGTTATAGGTATCAAGTCATGGGCAGTAAAAACCTGTCCCGTTCTGACTAACACAGAGCCAGGCCCAGGCCACGAGAAGGCCCTCAGGCCACGAGGCACTGCTCACCTGGCCACACAGGACCTGTGCTGGGTGCCCTGGACGCAGGGCAGCAGGGCAGTCACCATGACGTAGTAGACTCCAGCAGAACCCATGGCGTGGCCTGAGGGGCTTCCTGCGGAGAAGACCCAGTCCCGCTCAGTTAGAAGGGAGAGAAGCCAGGGAGGAAGTTGCAGTGAATCTGAGGGGTGCAATAGCGGGAACCTCACCTGGGCCGGTCTCACAGGTGAGGGGGAACTGCTGGATCACAGGGGTGGAGGCGTTGCCATAGTAACCGGTCTCATGGACCCACCAGTAGGGTCTCTGCCCAAAGAGGATCCTGTAGTGAAAGGAGAAAATGACAATGCCAGTGCGTGGCCTGGGGCATGTCACGTACCCTGCAGCGCGGATTCCCGGGGGCTGCCCTACACTGAGGGCTGTCGGGAGGACTCTGTGGGTGCAAAGTGCTGACTCCATAACTATCACGATTTACTCGTCTTGCCTTTTCAGCTCACTTATTAATTCAGCACCAGCCTCTGCTTTTCGGTGCAGCTCCTGGGCCTGGGCCACAGCCACAGGACAGACGGTTGCAGACGAATCCAGGCTGCGGACAGACACTGGGGAAGCATCTAGGTCCTATGTGCTGTGAGTAGACAAAGAGCCTCCATGTGTTCCCTGTAGGGGCCCCACTGTGTTCCCCCATCTGCCCACGTGCAGAGAGGGGGGCTGCTGCAGAGCTCCGCGTGCCTTTGGCCCAGGAGCTGCTGGAGCAAAGCACAAGGCTGTGGGTTTTGGAAATTGCCCTTCCCAGCTGATAGCCAAATATAATCGCACCAACAATTTGCATCAGCACAGCCCTTTACCACAAGAACTCACAGTGCTCTCCCCACATTAATTGAGCTTCACGAAACCTGTGCGCCAGTTTACTGAGGGGGAAGCCAAGGATGGAGAGGTAAAGTGACTTGCTCAAGGTCACAGAGCTAGTCAGTGGCAGACTCAGGGACAGAGCCCAAGTGTCTTGACTCCCAACCCTGTTCTTCAATCCCAAACCCAGCCTTCCCCTCAGACCCTGGGAGGGGGTGGAAACAACCCCAAACTGCAGCACTCCACAGCTGCTTTTCAGAATCCGCACTCACCACTTAAAGACCAAGTTGAGCCAGTCCCCGATCACGGCCACCCAGATCAGCTTGATGCCCACTGCCTCGCAGAGGTGGAGCCAGATGGGGAAGAAGATGAAGAAGGTGGTTTTAAGGTCGGCAGCGAAGGAGATGAAGAGGAACCAGTCCTGGAAGCCCTGGTAGTTCTCCTGCAGGTTCTGCACCACCTGCACCCCAGCGCTGTGCAGCAGGTCCATTGTGGCTCCTGGTTGTGTCTCTCTGGATCCCGTTGTTTGCACCGACAGCTTTGTGAACTCGGCTGCTTCTTATACCCTGCCAGCCTTAACTCTTTTATGACACATGCAACCTTTGCTCCTGAGCCACCCCAGCCAAAAACTATTGACAGAGCCAGAAATCTGGAGCAAACTGCCTGTACCATCATCCCCAGGAATCAATATCCCTCATTTCAGAGTTTCCCTCTGGTTACTCCTGGGCGTGTGGGGGTCACTAGGGGAAAGGGCTGAAAGTTGGGGAGTAAGGCAGAGAATTGCACAAAAGCTACAACGAGCTAATTTGGTGTCACTGTTTTAAAAACAAAGACAGGTTTGGTTGGATGCTAACCTGCCTCTCCAGGAGAATCATGGGCTAGAAAACAGACACCAGTAGGGCATGAATCTGTCCCATTTCTCTGAAATCTGTTACTGATTGTTCAGACTAAATGCATTTTAAGGGTCAAATCCTCAACTGGAATAACTGGGCATAGCTCCATCAACTGCAATGGAGTTACACTGACCATCCTAAAGCTGTAGGTTGGGCTTTGGGTAAAGCAGGTGGTTTTACTTGTATTTATTCATTTGTTTGACAGGTCAAATGCAGATTTCCCAGTGTTAGAAATGCAGCTGTGCTCTGCGTTACCCCTTAGACCTTCTCCAGGTCAAGATGCGTCAGCTGGTAGCACTCACACCTCTGGGCTGAGGGAGGTGGCTGAGTCCAGGTCCAGTTTGTTGTTGCTGCAAAGGTGAGACCAAACCCTGGTCTCTTACAGTCCCAGTTTGCACAGAAAATGTGCCTCCCACAGAAGGTGTCTACATGAGGCAGAAGATGCATACTGGGCCAACTTCTGATCTCAGTTCTACCGGTGTAAATCTAGTATGACTCCACTGAAGCTATGTGTTTGCTCTGGATTTGCCCGGAGTGTAACTGAGCTCACCAGCTGGCTGAACGTTTCTATCCAGGGTTGCTCTGGGAAGCGTGTCATGTAGTGCTAGGATTCCCAGTGAAGGACACGTGTGCACAGAACGTGTGCAGCCCAGTGTTCAGTGAGCAAGAAGTGAATGATCCTAGTGTAACTCCATCCCAGTCTCCCTTCTTTGCTTTTCCCTAGTTGGGAGGCAGCTGATACTGATCTTTGTTGAGCACCCAGAGTATTCCTGGTTGTACAGACGTGTGCTCCGTTGAGATGAGGGAACACAACATGCACCAAAAACATAGAGATGTCTTCTCCAGCTGCACTTTTTCTACTAGGCTGAGGCAGGCCAGATGCTTGTGATCCCAGCTGCAGAAACATTAGGCCTCAGTAGGTGATTTGTGGAAGGATCTGTGTAAAGGCACGAGGCAAAAGAGTACATGTTTGAGGGTAAAAAGCCGAGGAAAAAGGAATCTCCCAAACAATGTGATTCGTGAGATATATTTAATCCCCAAAACTGTGTGGGAAATACAGAAACGAACAACCCGGGAAGAGAAACCCCAACCCGTCCACAGGGAAAGAAGGAGCCGGTGTAAACAAGCAAGACAGCAACGGCCCACGGCACACTCAGGATTCCCTGCAGTGGTTACCAGCAAACAGGAAAACAGCTCAATAAGTGGCGGCGAGGGGCAGTTTGTGACGCAGCAGGATCAGAGTGGGGGTCAGGGCTGTGACACTTTGCTGGAGAAGTAACAGGAGATAACAGAGAAAATAAACATGTTCCCTCCCCTCCCATTCACATCTCACTGTTCCAGTGGAGCAGGGATCTTACCACTTATTGTCTCTTTTCAAACTCTTAGGTCTGAGTAACTCAGGCAAAGAAACCTCAAGCCAGTAACAGACTGAAAAGAAACCATAAATTGGGGAGTTCCCTGCTCTGGCAGGAACTTTCATGCTCACAAGTGATCAGGGCAGACCTGTGCCCAAGTGGGCAGGAGTTTTGTGATATGACCCTCAGGGTTGGTTATTTCCCAGCAGGTCTGGGATCTCGTGGGTCTGCTGGCGAGGGCAGGGAGACACTCATGAAACCTGGTATCAAGGGCTGCAAGAAACAACTGCCAACACCAGCTGAGAGCTCCTAGGAAGCAAACGCTACAGCTTGTATCTCACGCAAAATCCAGCTGTAAATATCTCACTCCAGGGTTACAGCACAAGCCCAGTGCATGCTGGGATACAGAGAGGGGGCACTAGTTTCCGAAAGGAGACACACACGTTATTTGCACAGGTTGTAAGGGTCAGATTCATCATGGTGTTACTCCAGGTTTATGCTGGTGTAAAAGCCTTGAGAACAAAGCCACAAAACTGGGACACGAATCGCCCTTCACTCGCTGCACACGGAGTTAAGGCTTTGCATAGGTCTGTGTCACATGTCTCAGCACCTCAGGGAGAGCCCCAGGTTGTACATTTCCTACAATTCCCTTTTCTTTCTGCTTAGCATATGGCAGAGAGGCATGTGTGCACAGCTGTGTGCATGGGGGTGCAAGGACCATGCCGGGTTCAGGACCACCTCCTACTGCATGAACGGTGCCAAGGGTTAAAACCAAACCACGCTTCTTTTCTCAAACGCCCAGTGTAAAGCAAACCCTCACCTCCAAAAACCCCTCTGTACCAGACTGAGTTCAGGTTCAAAGGACTCTCGCCTCACCCACCCCCGTCTCTCAGACAATTCTCTGCGTCTTTCAAGGCCATGTAGTTTGTGCAACTGGCACGGAAGAGCCAGCCCGTGCCACACTCAGTTTGTATTGGCTCTGTGATACAGCACCACAGAGCAGTCACAGGCCTGGCTGTCAGGGCTAGGAACTAGAGGCAGCCAGTCCCATGCAGCTCTGCTCTCTCTCAGAAAAGCTTTTCCTCCTGATGAGCCGGGCGACGCAGTAGGGGATGAGGCCGGCAGCAGCCACGGGCACGGCCGCGCTCTTGCAGAAGGACAGGACGTAAAACAGCAACTCCAGCTTGGTGGGAGGCTTGAAGGAGTCGAAGAGGTGCAGGACGAGGAGCGAGGCCACGATGCAGCTCAGGCGGAAGGGCAGCTGCTGCCCCGTTTTCCCTTTGCAGCTCTCCAGGTACATCTGGGAGTTGAGGGCCAGCCCCAGCCCGAACAGGATGCCCAGGTTCCTGAGGAGGCCGGCGAAGGGGGTGGAGTCAATGTGGACCCACTCCGGCCGGTCACACCACCTCTTGGCTTTCTCCAGGGTTCACAGCAGGTCAACCCCGAGAGCCTTCAGCAGCAGGTAGAACCCCAGGGCGAAGCTGAACAGGAAGAGGGTGGTGCCCAGGTACCTCCGGAAACTGGCGTTGTAGATGGAGGGGATGTGCCGGAAAGCTTCAGCCACTGCCATGCCTGAGAAAGGAGACAGACATGAAGCCGGCACTCTGGCACTCGCCCGTGTCAGCGATGCAGGAAGGAGTCAAGGTACCAAAGCCCAACCCCGTCCTTCACACAACAGACACTATTCCCGCTTTCCCTGCCCGGGCTGCCATTACCCGCTGACAGCAAGTCTCCGGCCTGTTTGCAAAGTGTGGGGAGAAGAGACGGTTAAAGGCCTCCCAAGGCACCTGGGAGACAATTGCTGGAGGAACAATTCTGCTGACTCAGCAACGCCACGGTTCCCATTTCCCCCAGACCGGGGCCTTCTTCCCGACCTGGCTGCGGAGCCGCTGGGCATGATGGGGGCGATGTCAGACGACAGGTCTGGCGTCGAGGGGGGAGCAGCAGCAAGGCCATAAGGAACGAGGCTCCTGTTCCCATGACAATGCCCTGAGCCATAACCATCCTGCCCTTCTCCTTCCCTTTGGCCTATTTCTGCAGGGCCGGACTCCGAGCCCCTCAACCCAAGTGGCGGCCCAGTGGGGCCCCTAGGCTGTGAGCTCTCTGGGGCGGGGACTGGCTCGCCTGGGGGGTACTACCGCAATGCACATAGATAATAATAATGGCACGAAGCAGAGGGAGATGGACCAGGAATCCTGGCTGCCCCGTCTCTGTTAGGCTTTGGGGTCGTTAGCTGCTCGGCCAAATTCCAGCCAAAAGCCTGGCACAGGCCTGGGGCCGGGCACATTTTCAGCTGTTTATCTGAAGCCGGATCATGAGGAGCCAACACCCCGTCCCCCCAGCCCCAGCATTGGGCAAGGGAGAAGGGGGGTTCAGAGGGTCCCCTGCTTCCTTTCCGCTGCATCAGCCCCCTCGTCCCTCTGCTGCGCTTGCCCAGTTCCAATCAGACTCTCCCCACCCGTCTGCTCTGTCTGTCGCTCCCTGCCCCTCTCCCGTCCAGCCCGGCAGTGAGTGAACGCAGGCGGGGACAGGGCTGCCCAGCGACACCAGAGAGCGCTGCGCCCCTTCCGTGGCAGAGAACCACAGCCAGTCACTCTGCGGAGAGGCTGCGGGCTTTAACCCCGCGCCTGCTGAGACGGACTGCAAGCCTGCTGGGCAGCACCCTGTTTTCCCACCTCTGACAACAGAAGCGCTTGGTTTCTTACAAGGGAATAACATGGAAACTTCCCAGAGCCAGGCTGCATCCCGCCCACCCACCCCGCGGTGTGGGGAGCAATCCAGGGAACCGCCCGGGCAGCAGCACCTCACCTGAAACGACGCCCGTGATGACTTGGTGCGGGAAGTGAGCTGCTAGGAAGATCCTGGACAGACTGACAGACACCTGAACCCCCCAGAATGACATCCACAGCACCCCCCGCAGGCACCTGCAACAAGCAGCGAGAACACAGCAGTCAGTGGGCTGTGGGATTTGGTGGGGGGGAACGTGATGAACCAGTTACTCAATAAGTAAGATTTGTGGGACATTTCAGGAGGACAGACAGTGCAGCAGCGTCTGGGACGGAGACCCCAGGCCCCGGTCCTGCAGCTGCCAGATCTGAACCAGGCCGTCCCCCAGTGCCTTGCTGCAGGGGGAGACTCAATCCCACGCTGGGGTCTGAACCCACCAGCGGCGCTCCCCATGCACATGCCATGTGCACATTGACACAGCCAGGGGCTGACGGGCACGAGCCCAACCGGGGAGCCGTGCTGGTCTAGCATCAGAGTATGGTCGGCTGCCACGGCCAAGCCTAGAGGAGCCGCATGCGGCTGGGACTAGCTGGAGCTCATTCTGCCCAGAGCTAATGCCACCAGGGCCGGCTCTAGGCACCAGCGCTCCAAGCATGTGCTTGGGGCGGCACTTTCCAAGGGGCGGCACTCCAGCTCCTTTTTTTTTTTTTTTTTTTTTTTTTGCTTGGGGTGCAAAAAGCTGGGAGCTGGCCCTGAGCGGAGGTGAGATGCGGCGGTGGGGGGCGCGGGGAGGGCTGCAGGAAGTAACGTGGGGGGGGGCAGAGGAACCTCCCCCCCACCGCCGCAGCTCTGCCTGCTCCCCTGAGTGCGCCTCCGCTTCTCCCCCCTCCCTCCCAGGCAAGCCTGGTAGGAGGGGAAATGTGGCACGCCAGGGGGAGGAGGCAGGGCTGGGGATTTAGGGAAGGGGTTGGAATGGGGTGGGGAAGGGGCGGAGTTGGGGCAGGAGGAACCCGGGAAAATTTTTTTGCTTGTGGCAGCAAAAAACTTGGAGCCGGCCCTGAATGCCACTGCCCTGAATGACACCCCTTGGCCCTGCACCCGGCACGAGGGCAGAGCTGGATCCTTACTGCTGCTGGAAGGGGGATCTCCGGCACCGACGCAGGGTGCTAAGCAGAGCCGTCACCATCACGTAGTACACTCCAGCTGAGCCCATGGCATGGCCAGAGGGGCTGCCTGTGGAGGAGAGTTGGGAGAAGCCTGCAGTGAGCTCAGTGAAGAGAAAACCCCTCCCACTTTGGCTTCTCTCTGCCGGAGAGTTTGAACGCACAGAAGGGAATCATCTCACGGTCTGTTCTAGCCCAGGCCGCCTGCTACAGGCTTCCTGGGCTGATGTTTGATGGGGCCTTTCCCGAGGACTTTAACTATTTAGACATCGTTCCCTTTCACACTCTCAGCCCCCTGATACCATGGGTGTCGGCTGCTGCTCCTTTAACTGTCGTTTGTCCATTCCAGGACAGGCCAGAGAGCCAGAGCGCTTGACTGTGTTATAAAGCGGATCAACAGGTAGGCGGACAGACAGACAGCTGCCGGGAGCGAGCAGCCCTGTTCCAGCCCACCCCTGGTGAAAGGTTAGGAGGGAACCAGACCATGTGGGGGGAGGGCAGCCAGAAGGGGGCTCTTCTCACAAAAAAACCCAGCTTGGTTTTGACCTGCGTGTCACTCTGGCCCCCAAAATCACAAGCTGGGGATTGGAATCCAGTCTGGCCTCTAGGGATGCAGGAAAGGCCTGGAGGCTCCATGCAGGGAGAGGCTGCTGCAGCTCAGGACACAGTCCAGAGTCCACCCCAAAGCTGCCAGGCTACAGCTTGAGAGAGGAGTTTCAAGCAAAGGAGGCTGCTGAGGTTGCTAGTGTGCAGACTACCCAGACTTCTCTGCCAGGAGGTTAGCCGGCATAGCGCTCGTCCGGCCGTCCGGCCCATTTCCCACCCGGGGGCCAGTGCAGTGTTGTTACTGGGCAGTTCCCCCCACCTCCCTTGGGAGCATGGTCTGCCCTCGGGAAGGTCTCACCCTTCGAACTGAGACTCAGACGCCTAGGTCAATGAGGCGCACAAGCTGCCCTGTCTCTCAGCACTGCGTGGAGCCTGTGCGGTGCGGGAACCGACTCAGGCCTGCAAATGGGCATGAATTCAGGGTCTGATTTCTGAGCACCTTAATCCCAGTAGGAATCAGTGGTCACTCAGTAGGATGAGTCCTGGGGTAAAGTGCTACTCGGGACGTGCAGGTGTCCTCATATGGACCTCTGATTATACGTTCTTTGGGGCAGAAACCTGCCTCCTCTTGTGGGTGCAGAGCACCTAGCACCCTTTAGGGCAGGGGTAGGCAACCTATGGCACGCGTGCCGAAGGCGGCACGCGAGCTGATTTTCAGTGGCACTCACACTGCCTGGGTCCTGGCCACCGGTCTGGGGGGGGGACTCTGCATTTTAATTTAATTTTAAATGAAGCTTCTTAAACATTTTAAAAACCTTATTTACTTTACATACAACAATAATTTAGTTATATATTATAGACTTATAGAAAGAGACCTTCTAAAAACGTTAAAATGTATTACTGGCACGCGAAACCTTAAATTAGAGTGAATAAATGAAGACTCGGCACAACACTTCTGAAAGGTTGCCGACCCCTGCATTAGGGTGTTACATTAATTAACAACCAAAGGCTAATGGTTGTTGTGGGTGCAGTGACTGGTGTCCACGCTGTGCATTTGTCAGGCTTCTCCCGAGTGCCGCAGGTGCACTGTGGAGGGGGGTTGCTCACCTGGGCCGGTCTCACAGGTGACAGGGAACTGCTGGATCACAGGGGTGGAGGCATTGCCGTAGTAGCCGGTCTCACGGACCCACCAGTAGGGTCGCTGCCCAAAGAGAATCCTGTAGTGAAATGCAATGGGTCACATGGTCAAATCAGGCCTCATCCACCCCCCTCCTCTTGGCCAGCACAACCGGTTCATTCATAGAGGACTCCAAGTGGTGCCAGTCAGGTCTGGGCTCATTAGCCAGGAAAGAGCGTCATTCCAAGCAGATTTTTTCAGGTTAATCAGAAAGTGTCTGTTCTCAGGGGACGTGAACTCTGCACAGGGGCTCTTGCTCTTTTCCTGGAATCACCCTTCGCCTTCTGACCATTATCTCACTGTGGTCGATAAGAAATGCTCTAGAAGTCCCGAGACCTCTAACCAGCATTTTATCCTCCCTGAACAGCGTGTTTATTTTATTCAGCAATCTCTGACGCTGGGTCAAGGCCAGGCAGGGGTTTGTTTAAGCAAGATGATGGCATTTGGGGGGACAAATATAGCACATCTTGGCTATACTGGAGGACATGAGGCCAGATGGGCAGTGTCTGGTTTAAGCCCCCTGAGATGAGCGCTAGTTGCCCTGAAATGCACTGTTGGGCTGCTGTATGATGCCGTGTACTGCCCACCCAAGCCCTGCACAGCCTGGCCCTTGCCATGACCATGACAGGAAGGGAACAGGAGCTTGAACCAGGTGTTTTTAACAGGTTGAAAGTGAATTTCCTGCCGGTAAAAGGTGCTGGATTGACAGCTCTGATCGCGGACAGGCTGCTATTTGCCGATAGTGCAAGCTTCCCCCACACTGCCCTGCTACTGCGCCTCCGCCCTGACCTGGAGAGACCTGCGTTAGGGGCTGAGAGGCGAGAACAGTCGCCAGGGCCTACTGAGGCCTACTTAACATTTAGGTTGACATAGCTACGTCGCTCGGGGGGTGAAAAATCCACAGCCCTGGGTGACATAACGACACCAACTTAAGCTCCTGTGTAGACGCAGCTAGGTCAAAGGAAGGCTGCGCCCATTGCCCTAGCTACCACTGCTTGGGGAGATGGTGTTTCTACAGCAACAGAAACACCCCTTCCGTCAGTGCAGCCTATGTCTACACTATGGGGTCATGCAGGCATCGCCATGGCCCCCTGCTATGGTTGTAGTGTAGACATGGCCTCAAGCCTCGGCCTCTTTATAGTGCCAATGGTCGTGGTGTCTTTCAAGAGCTGGGTTTAACTGATACCACAAGACAAACATTGCAGAATCACCGCACCCCGCAGCCCGACCTCCAGCAAACCTGCCCCTGCCTGAGGAAGAGTCGACAGTGTGCCCTTGTTGCCAAGAAGGCTAACGGCATTTTGGGCTGTATAAGTAGGAGCATTGCCAGCAGATCGAGGGATGTGATCATTCCCCTCTATTCGACATTGGTGAGGCCTCACCTGGAGTACTGTGTCCAGTTTTGGGCCCCACACTACAAGAAGGATGTGGAAAAATTGGAAAGAGTCCAGTGGAGGGCAACAAAATAATTAGGGGGCTGGAGCACATGAGTTATGAGGAGAGGCGGAGGGAACTGGGATTGTTTAGTCTGCAGAAGAGAAGAATGAGGGGGGATTTGATAGCTGCTTTCAACTACCTGAAAGGGGTTCCAAAGAGGATGGATCTAGACTGTTCTCAGTGGTACCAGATGACAGAACAAGGAGTAATGGTCTCAAGTTGCAGTGGGGGAGGTTTAGGTTGGATATTAGGAAAAACTTTTTCACTAGGAGGGTGGTGAAGCACTGGAATGGGTTACCTAGGGAGGTGGTGGAATCTCCTTCCTTAGAGGTTTTTAAGGTCAGGCTTGACAAAGCCCTGGCTGGGATGATTTAGTTGAGGATTGGTCCTGCTTTGAGCAGGGGGTTGGACTAGATACCTCCTGAGGTCCCTTCCAACCCTGATATTCTATGATTCTGAGAGTCTGTGGAGCACATGAGCTTGCCTCTCTCACCAACAGAAGCTGGACTAATAAAAGCTATTACCTCCCGCACCTTGTCTCGCGGACTGCCAGTGCCTCTATCACTCATTTAATAAATTACAGTAATATTGATGTGCCCAGAGCTACAATAAATCAAACATGGTATGGAGAGGAAATCCGGCAACAGCGCCCTGCTGGCCCATCTGGGCAGCTGTTCTTTCTAGTATTAAATTACATCAGTTTAACTCA
Source organism: Platysternon megacephalum (assembly GCA_003942145.1). Classification (NCBI taxonomy): domain Eukaryota; kingdom Metazoa; phylum Chordata; order Testudines; family Platysternidae; genus Platysternon; species Platysternon megacephalum. The sequence goes on along the minus strand of QXTE01000039.1, from coordinate 11,740,560 downwards.
AGCGCTCAAGAAAATGCATTTTTACACGGCTTAATTTTAAAAATACACAGACAGCCCCTTTAACGCACCTCATTTGTAACATAGGAGCCCTTTAGTATATGATAGTAACGTATCTCATGTGAACTTGTGCATGAGGGTGAGTGTGTGTGAGTGCACATGTGTGTATTAACGTGAGTGTGCCCCTCCCTGGCTCTCTTATAGACACATAACCCTGGGCCTTGCCTTGGCAGTGAGGCCCACACACTCACCACTTAAAGACCAGGTTGAGCCAGTCCCCGATCACGGCCACCCAGATCAGCTTGACGCCCACGGCCTCGCAGAGGTGGAACCAGATGGGGAAGAGGATGAAGAAGGTGTTTCTGAGGTCGGATGCAAAGGAGATGAAGAGGAACCAGCCCTGGGAGCTCTGGTAGTTCTCCTGCAGGTAGTGAGTCATTTGGACTCCAGAGCTGTGTATAAAATCCATTCCCGTCTCCATGGCTGTAGCTCAGGCGGCGGGGAGATGGCTCGGGCTTTGCGACGGAATGCGACGTCTCACTTTTTGGGCTGGCTGGTTATATACTGCTTGGGATGCAGATTACATTTGCTTTTCAAAGATGTCCCCCCAATTAAGAAATGTTAGCACCAAAGCTCCTCAGCAAACATTACTTCACAGGAGTTTGATACAATTACCTGCTCCAGGCTTCTGTCTCAGCAATTCACAGTGATCTGCTCAAATCAATCATTAACCCACTAGCACTGGTGGGAAAAACGAGACTTTCTTTTTTGCAGCTTTTGCTGTTTTTCCAGCCGCTGAAAGGCTCCCAGGAAGGGGACTGAAGGGTCAGGAAAGGGATCTCAATCATAGAATCATAAATATCAGGGTTGGAAGGGACCTCAGGAGGTCATCTAGTCCAACCCCCTGCTCAAAGCAGGACCTAATCCCAACTAAATCATCCCAGCCAGGGCTTTGTCAAGCCTGACCTTAAAAATCTAAGGAAGGAGATTCCACCACCTCCCTAGGTAACCCATTCCAGTGCTTCACCACCCTCCTAGTGAAATAGTGTTTCCTAATATCCAACCTAAACCTCCCCCACTGCAACTTGAGACCATTACTCCTTGTTCTGTCATCTGGTACGACTGAGAACAGTCTAGATCCATCCTCTTTGGAACCCCCTTTCAGGTAGTTGAAATCCCCCTGTATCAAAGTATCAAATCGCCCCTCATTCTTCTCTTCTGCAGACTAAACAATCCCAGTTCCCTCAGCCTCTCCTCATAACTCATGTGCTCTAGCCCCCTAATCATTTTTGTTGCCCTCCACTGGACTCTTTCCAATTTTTCCACATCCTTCTTGTAGTGTGGGGCCCAAAACTGGACACAGTACTCCAGGTGAGGCCTCACCAATGTCGAATAGAGGGGAACGATCACGTCCCTTGATCTGCTGGCAATGCCCCTACTTATACAGCCCAAAATGCCATTAGCCTTCTTGGCAACAAGGGCACACTGTCGACTCATATCCAGCTTCTCGTCCACCGTAACCCCTAGGTCCTTTTCTGCAGAACTGCTGCCTAGCCACTCGGTCCCTAGTCTGTAACAGTGAATGGGATTCTTCCATCCTAAGTGCAGGACTCTGCACTTGTCCTTGTTGAACCTCATCAGGTTTCTTTTGGCCCAATCCTCTAATTTGTCTAGGTCCCTCTGTATCCTATCCCTACCCTCCAGCGTATCTACCACTCCTCCCAGTTTAGTGTCATCTGCAAATTTGCTGAGAGTGCAGTCCACGCCATCCTCCAGATCATTAATGAAGATATTGAACAAAACCGGCCCCAGGACCGACCCTTGGGGCACTCCGCTTGATACTGGCTGCCAACTAGACATGGAGCCGTTGATCACTACCCGTTGAGCCCGACGATCTAGCCAGCTTTCTATCCACCTTATAGTCTTAACTGTGTTTCATACAGTACTAAATTGGGCGGTGTGCTATGACGTGGACCCATCTCTCCTGTGGGACGCAAAGTCCCCTGAGTCTGTGCTGAATGGGTCGCTCTGAAAGACGACGACTACGCTCTTCCTTTTCTCAGAAAAATGATTATAGGCTTTATTAATTATTATGATTACCATTATTTGTATTATCAGAGCACCCAGGAGCCCTATTTGTGCACCTGGCTCCATTACGCTAGGCTCTGTACAAACACAGACCACAGAGACGGTCCCTGACCCAGGAGGTTACAATTTATACCTTTTATTTTAGAATACGAGTCAGCTGCCTTGCCGAGAAGCAGCAGGGACAAGTCAGTATTTATCATCAGTTGTTAGACCCCTCACAGAAACCCAGCCAGTTACTCAAAATGACTATGGCGACCTTGGCAGGAGGATGGGGTGGGTGGGAAGGGGCAGATACCTCACGCCCTCTGGCACGTTGCAGTATTCAGAATATTCCTACATCATGGGTTTGTACTTTGTAAAATGGTATCAGGAATTTAATTGTTTGGTAAAATGAGGAGCTGGTATCTTTGGGTTGAGCCCGGTAGCATGGGCTCGGACTGTGCAGGCTTCATTAGGATTAGTGGCGGTGTTATTATTTTAAAATGGACTTATGTGACAAATGGCCACAGCATCCTATAAATGTTGGAGCCATTCCCTGCGCCGGAGAGTTTACAATCAAAGATAGACAAGGCAAACAAAAGGCAAGCCCCAGAACAATAGTTTCTGAAAGGGAGGTTGCAGGAATTGCTGGTGGGCAGAAGGCAGGAGGCATTCCGGGAAGAGGTGGATTTTAAAGGAAGATTTGAAGGACAGGAGGTCACTTGGTGGATAAGAAAAGGGAGTGTGTCTGTGTTCCATACGTCACCCACACAAAGATCTGTCTGTCCACTGTCAGTGTGTCCGGCCCTGTAGCCCTTTGCTAGGCCAGTCCTTGGCTGCCCAATTCTGCTCTGCCAGTGCACCGCAAACCTGACATGGACCCTTCTCCTACTATTGCAGCCTTAAGCCTCTCCTGAGCAGAGCCTGGCCACCGTGCCAGACTAGCAGGTGGTGTTATGATGTGGACATGTGTCCACCAGGGCTTAGCGTGAGACTCATTCAACTCACTCGCTTTTCTGGGACCTAAAACAGGATTTGAACCCAGCTCTCCAAAACTGCACCACTGAACCCATTCTCCCCTGGCTACACCGCTGGCCCCGTGCGTGCACACACCCCACACACCCTTGTGCTTCCTGAACCACCGCTAAAAGGAGCGACGGGACATTTTTATGAGGCTTGAATCAAGAAAAGAGACAAAGAACCTTTTATGGCACGACAGCGTGTGTGGAGTTGCAGTGCGGGGCAGGTGGGACTGGAGGCTGGGTGTGCGCAGTGGAGCGTATGGGGGTGTGTGGGAAGGATTGCTGCACAGCGCAGGCACTAGAAAGGGTGACAAAGGAAGTAGAAAGTGTGAGGTTCTTAAATAGTACAAGGGGGTGAACTCTGTTCAAACAACAGCTACAGAATCAATCTTCGGCCATCCCCATATCAGCTCCAGGCATAGAGGAAACCCCATAGGGCTTCCCATCTAGCTTCCTGCCATACATCCTGTAGGACCATGTGTTTCCGTATGCTCTATCTCCCTTCCTCTGCTCCAGGAAGTCAGCTCAAAGCACAGCACAAAGCAATCACGCACATCCTCTGCAAGTGCAGCTACCAGGCAGAGCTGACGTTGGCATATGAATGATGTTGATTGTTCCATGCTGGCATTTATGTGTCAGCACTGAGTGCTCACTGAGCCCACGGGAGCTTTCCAGACCCTAAAGAGCCAGGAAACCTCCAGCCATCACAAACAGTGAAGCCACATGCAAGCCAGGTTTGCTAAACCCATACTAATTGCTGTGAGGAAAACGTGTGTCTGAGCCAAGCTTGTTGTGACTTTAACCCTAACCCTGACACTTCACAAATAACAGTGACACTTCAAAGCAAGTGGGCAAAGCACAAGGCGCAAACACATCTCCCATATGTTGGTCCTTGATTTCAACACTGGGGTCATTGCCGGTGACCAGAGAGGGGACAGCCGCTGTGTCTCCCCCTCCCGCGCAGGGGACTGGGCTGCCCAGAGGAGCCCTCCCATACCATCACTGGACTCACTGTAGGTCTCTTCCACTTTATTATTAATAATAATAAAATACAGCCACAAGCCAATAATGTCCAGGACGCCAGGGGCAGCATATCTGCCAAGTGAGCCGCCAGCTGATTGAGCAGCTAGGGCAGACGTGGGCAAACTACGGCCCACGGGCCACATCCGGCCCGCGGGACCGTCCTGCCCGGCCCCTGAGCCTAGTCCCCGGCCCATCCCCCGCTGTCCCCCCTCCCCTGCAGCCGGGCCACCACATGGGCTGTGCTCTGGCCCGACGCTCCCGCTGGGCAGTGTGGGGCGTGCAGCTGGCTCTGGCCGGGTGTCGCAGCTGCGAACTCCTGCTGCTGGTAAGGGGGCAGGGAGCGGGGGGGTTGGGTAAGGGAGCGGGGGGTCCTGGGGGGCAGTCAGGGAGGAGGGGGTGGTTGGAGGGGGTGGAGGTTCTGGGGGGGGCAGTCAGGGGATGGGGAACAGGGAGGGTTAGGAGTGGGAGTCCCGGGGGGCCTGTCAGGGGGTGGGGGTGTGGATAGGGGTCAGGGCAGTCAGGGGACAGGGGGGTTGGATAGGGGGCGGGGGTCCCGGGAGGGGGCGGTCAGGGGACAAGGAGCAGGGGGGTTGGATGGGTGGAGGTTCTGAGGGGGGCAGTCGGGGGCGGGGACCAGGCTGTTTGGGGGGGCACAGCCTTCCCTACCCAACCCTCCATACAGTTGTGCAACCCCGATGTGGCCCTCGGGCCAAAAAGTTTGCCCACCCCTGCGCTAGGAGCTGCCTATGGGGAGCTGAACTCGGGAACTCTTTCACCTGCAAGGAGGGAGGGGAGAACCTCTCCCACTGTCCGGGGGTGGGACGGAGAGTTTCCTGCAATGCAGCATAGTAGGATGCAGAGCCCAGGATGATCTGTCCCATGGAAAGCGTTCCTCAGCTCACCTCTTTAGCCCCATTGCCCTACGATTACTAAATCCGCCCGTCCTTAAAGGAATATTTAACTTTTCTTAGCCCTTTTCCTTGTTCCAAGTGGGACATTTGCACTGGAGCAAACGTACAAGAGAAGGGCATTCACACCGCAAGTTCCCAAGCCTGCCCATTGCCGGCACGCCTGTGCAGCCCCCTGCACGTTGGAATTGCTTCATACACTCGTCATTACTGGCCTGTGTTTTGCACCCTGGTGCTGTGTCTTTTATTCTGACCCCAAAACTGCCACCCCCCCCCCCCCCCCCCCCACCCATTAGCTATACCCAAAATAACAGAGTAGCCCTAACCGTGTCGCGTGTGAACCAGCATTATGGCGAAGCCCATGAAAATAGCCAATACTTCTAAATCCTTCTGTACAGCTGGGCCAGCCCCTCCCAGCTCCTCGCAGGCTGAGAGGCTGAGACCTGAGCAGTCAGGAGGGGACCCTGGCACTGAGCAGATTAATGCCCCCAGGATGGGCTTCTCTAGTGAGTTTGCTCTGCTCTGGGGACAAGCTCTGGCAGCTGAATCCCTCTCCAAGCCTTCAGCGTTAACTGTTAACTGACCCAGGCAGCCCACAAAGGGGCTCTCTCCGCCCTTCTGCCGGGCAATACCCAAGCCAAACAGGAACCTGCATTTGTAAAGATTTCACTAACTACCAGTGGCTGGGGGATTCCTAGATTCCAAGGCCAGAAGGGACCATTGTGATCATCTAGTCTGGCCACCTGTGTAACCCAGGCCACAGAGTTTCTCCCAAATAATTTCCTTTTGAACTAGAGCAGATCTTGCAAAAAAAAATAAAAATCCAATCTTGATTTAAAATTTGCCAGTGCTGGAGAATCCACCACGACCCTCGGTAAATTGTTCCAATGGTTAATTACTCTTGCGTGCAAAAACACACGCCTTCTTTCCAGTCTGAATTTGTCTAGCTTCAACTTCCAGCTACGGGATCGAGTTAGACCTTTGTCTGCCAGGCCCATTATCAAATATTCATTTCTCACCTAGGTACTGACGGACTGATCAAGTCACCTCCAACCGTCTCATTGTCAGGCTAACGAGATTGAGCTCCTGGAATCTCTCACTCGAAGGCCAGTTTTCTGATCCTTTCATCATTCTCGGGGCTCTTTGCTGAACTGGCTCCGGTTTATCAACCAAGATGCACAGGAGCTAACTCGGGGGTTGCCAGGCAGAGCTGCTGCTGCTTCACCCTTGCTGCAGGTTACAAGGGCCTGGGGTAGGCTGGGCTGATTGCCACAGGGCCAGTTGCCCTCACGTAATGCCTGTCTGCACCCAAGGGTTGGCAAATCCCTGACTGCCCAAGGCCCACGAGGCAGGCTGGGCTGTTGTCCCCATTGCACAGCTGGGAACAACGCGAGGTGCAGAGCAGCTGAGTGACTGGCCCAAGCGCACAGAGGGAGTCTGTGGCAGGGCAGGGAAGTGAACCCAGACCTCCCAAGCCCTAGGCTGGTGCCCTGACCCCTGGGCCACCTCTCCTCTCACAGCTGCCAGGCCTCATTGGCCCAGGATCTCCAACCTCCCCGGGTGCCAGCGCTGCAGCCCCGCGAGGCTGACGGGCCGAGCCCCCACAGCCCGAGCCGGAGCCTGGACAGCCTGGAGGGCGGGAGCCTCTGCCTGGTCCATGGGCCTGGGGGGCCGGACACCGGCTCCTGGGAATTTTACCTCAGGATTTTTAATTCAAACCCGCTGACGTCTCCATGGCAACCCGCCCCTCCGATTCCATGGAGTAGTTTGTGACTGCACGGGGAACAGGGGGCTGAGTGTGGGGAGAACCCTCCCGCCGGCTGGAGGCTGGGCCAGCCCTGCAGCTCCCTTCCGCGGGTGCCTCTGCAGGAATGGGGCTGAGGGGGGGACCCTGCCCCCACCTAGGGTGTGCCCAGGATACAGCCAGCCCCTGCTCTGGCACCCAGCAGCCAGAGTGTACAGGGGCGGGGTTCACGCCTGGAGTCCCACACACAGGGCGCTGGCCTGGCACTTTACACCTGAGTCGATGGAGTTTCCTGGAAGCAGCAGCCAGCTGCCAGGACAGATTATTGCTGACGAGAAGCGTTTTCTTGGCAAGTGGCAGGCTGTGGGCTGGGCCAGGGGCAGAGACAGCGTCGCTCGGTGCTGGCTACGTTGCTGTACATTGGGAAACAAAATCAGAGGCTAATGGTCGTCAGACTGATTAAAAATAAACAGCCAGATCCTGGCTGGTGTAAACTGGCGTAGCGACACTGCCTGCGCTGTCCCTGGCTCTGCCTCTGGGTGAGCGATCGGCCTGGCTACGTTACAGTAACAGGTTATTTGTTAATCAGCTTGTGAGCTCTTTACAGCCGGCTCCAGCTTCTCATTCTGCCCATGTTCAGTGTTGAGCACAATAGAGTTCTGGTCCATGAGTGGGGTCCCAAGGTGTTATTGCATTACAAATAAACAATAATATGGGTGTCCTCTGTCTTGGCACCCGGCACCAGGGGTCGGGCGGGGAGACCTGGCTGCTGCTTTGAAGTTTTTAAATATATTTGATGTATTAATTTGCTATTTAACACCAACAAGAGGAGAGACGAGAAAACAAATTAGAAAGGTTCCATGGCTCCGGTTCACAAAGCCCAGAACCATGTGCTTCGTGCCACACCTGTTCAGGTTAAAGATAGACAGGTACTTACGTGTTGTCCTGGATTGGGGAGCTTGCCTGAATCAGGGCCTGTATGAACCAGTCCTGATTTGTCCAACAAAACCTGAAGAAGGGCTCTGGGTAGCTTGAAGCTTGCCTCTCTCACCAGCAGAAGTTGGCCCAATACAAGAGATTACCTCCCTCACCTTGTCTCTCTAAAGCCCTTTAAGCACCCCAAGGCAGAGATATCCAAGTAGCTGTCTGTGGTCAGCACATGGTGCTGGCTCCACCCCTGGTTTCCAGCTGCTAAATTCCTTTAAAAGTTAAAAATGCATGCCTTTCCTACTACCCCTTTCCCATGAAAGCCATCGCACTGGTTGTCAGAGAGATGTCATGCACGCAAGGGGAGGTGGCCAATGTGGTTGTGGGTGGAAGGGGAGGTTTTCCACAGAACACACACGCTGTTAAGGTGGGAATGTTTCCGAACCCCTGCCCCGAGAATAAACAAAATACATCTGAAAGGATAAAGCAAAACATAGAGCTAATCCAAACTGGCCTGGTATTTTCAGATGCTGGATGCTGGCATGTCACCTTCGAGCGATAGCTAGAGTCATGCTGCTTGTTTCTGATCAGGAAAGTTCATAAGGAAATAAGCAATCGATCCAAGTCCAGGGTTCTAACAGAGACAGGGGACGTTACTTAACAATCCCTTCCAAAGGTGACCTTTATCCCAGGCTCACAAAGACCCTGCCGAAGAGCAAAGCTTTCAGTAATGACTAGTATCTGTATTACAGGCCCAGAGCTCCCTGCTGCAAAGTGCTGTGCAGGTGCACTGAGAGAGACAGTCGCTGCCCCAAAGAAGTTACACTCTAAGACACGCAGGGAGAAAGAGGGTTAGTATGATTCCATTCCACAAAGGGGAGTCACGGCCCGAAGCAAGCGGTGAAGTGGCGGGCCCAGGGGCATACGAGCAGTGTCAGAACTGGGAACTGAAGCAAGACCTCCAAGTCCCAGGCCCATGGCTTAACCACGAGTCCATTCTTCTCCTGTTTGCTTTTGGGGGGGTGATGGAGACGTATGCCCAGTGCTACTCATCCCTTCTCATTACAGCTCCTGCTCCTCCCCCATCAAAATCCCAGATCCTTTGGGGGTTTTTTTAAATGAAAGAGAAGGACCAAGAGAAGGTAAATGGGCTGTGATCGCTGTGTCTCTGCAGCAAGCTCAGAGCCCCTGCATTTGTTTGCCATGTTCTGGTATCAGAAGCAGCAGCGGAGTCCTAAGCGTTTTACTTTCTCTGTCAGGAGGAGTGCATCCTTCATAGCCCAGGCCAGCAAGTTAGACAGTTTAATGGCATCACATAAAATGTACAGGATTAAATTCTACTGTCTGTAATAGCTCATTCTCTGCAAAAAGCCTGTCCCACAAGCCGTGTCGGAATTAGAGCAAGGAAGGACTGGGGTGGGCAGGGGATAGCATGTGTCCCCTCGGGGGCTGAACGGAGGGGGTACCTCATAAAGTTTTGGAGCAATAACTGGGACTAATTGGTTTAACTGAGTGATGGTGGCTGCGACAGAGGGCTTTAGATAGGTGTAGGCATAGGAACAGGGGCTCTGAGGGCAGTGGGGGAACTCCCTCCCTTGGCGAGAAAGCACTGAGACAAGCTGACAAACACAGAAATGCTGCGTTGTGCGTAGACACAAAGTCCACTGTCCTGAGACAGAGAGCTGCTGAGGCCAGGGGGCTGCTTTAGGCAGCTACCGCTGGTGCGTGAATTTGAGTGTTGAGTTCTTGGGGAGCGCTGCAGGCTCTGAACCCTACGATGGCAGCCACTGGGATCAGCCCATTTCACACATGCCACGAAAATACATTAACTGCAGATTAAAGGGCTGAACTTTCCTTTTCTAAACGGGATTTATTTTAAATTGAATCACATTGAACCAGGACTTTTAACAGTCGAGTTAGTGGCTGGGATGAGCCCAGTTCAGCACCTTCATCTAGTCAGCAGCAAGCCCATCTTAAAGCCCAGGTCTCAGAGCAGGCAGCCAGGGATATGCCAGAAGGCTGGTGCCGAGATGTGTGACACCAAATCTCCCGTCTCCCCCAGGGGCCCGTCAGACAATGTGACCCTGGTGATGAAGCACAATAATTCTAGCCCCTATCCTGGTCCATCCCGGGACTGCTTCCCCTTTGTGTTTTATTTAACTCAGTTACTTAAGGGACAGGTGCTGGGCTGCCAGCCCTGGAGACTGACTCTTACCTCTCCGGCACGCACAGCCCAGCGAGCATCCCCTGCTCACTGCCCTGCAAAGGAGCCCTGACATGCCCAGATGTGCCCATGTCCGCCCCACTCCCAGTCAAGGGGCCCAGCCCCAGGCTTGCTGAGCCAGAGAGACCTGAACCACTGTCACTGCCAGGGGGTGAGGCTGTTTGACAGCTGAAGTGTCTGTGCCCAGGCACCTGATAATGCTCAGGAGCAGCGTGGAAATCTCTCACTTGACCAGACTGAAATAGCAGTTCCACGGGCCTGGGTAACTGTTACCCGCCTTTCTATTGAAGCAGCTGTGTGTCCCTGCCTGTGCTGAGCTGTGCTGACCTGGGCTCAGGACCTGGCCCCGTCCCTTCAGGGGAGAACAAAGACGTCTGTTCCAGCTCTGGGCTGTCAATCACACCAACTCCACAATGGACCTTGCAGTGCCAGGGTAGGGTACAGGACCCACCAAGAGTTTGTGCTTTTCCGGGTTCATTTCCAACCCAGCGCCTACAGAGAAACGGGGCTCACACAGCGACTGATTCTGTACAAACTCCTTCCTGAGTCTGCGTGGAGGACAGGACACTGTGCTCCTGCCAGCCAGGCCCAGTCTGTGAATTCCTTGTTCCTCTTGCCAGTGGGATGGCCAGGTAAGCAGACAGCAAGCTGCTTTAACCAGTGACCGATAAAGCAAAGAGCAAGGAAATAAGCGGGAGTCGCTGACTGTGAATGATCCCATGGCACTGAGCCTCTGCCCCCTTCCCCATCCCCCGGACAGTCCTATGCCAGCAGCGTCTGGCAGCATTTGCGGGGAGGGGGATGGCAATAGGGACTCCGTAGGGGGGTCCAGTTATCTTCCTCCGTAGTTTTAAAGTGCGTCTGGCAGGGATAGGTTAGCAGCATCCAGAGAGGGGGCTGGATTCCCCCAGGAGCAGGGAAACGTCCCCTGTCAATCCAAACACCACACATGGGAGAGTCACTCCCCACTCAGCACCCTCACTCCGGGACGACCTGTGGCTAAGACGTACAAAGGACTCATGGCGGGTAATGAAATACAGCTCAGGCTTTAATAAAATACCCCACTTATATACAGACACCCCCCCCCACATCACTGTTTCACATTAAGGTAATTGCAGGACACTGGGTACTTAGTGGGACACAGAGGCCTGTGAGCCCCAGGGTGCGGGTACGTGCCAACCTTTCTGCCATGCGCCCTCTCTTTGTCTCCTAACCTAGCTCCCCCACAAACAGCCTCTGCCCTCCATGGGGCGCTGTCTCTGAGGAATCCTCCAGAGAGCACGTGCAGGAGCAAGCGCCCTGTGGCCAGAGAAAGCCAATCTCCTTCTCACCCCGTACGGCAAGGGGAGGCAGCAAAGCCAGGCTGTGCCCTCAACAGCGCTGGCACGACCCGCAGGGGAAATGGCCACGCTGTCTGGAGGCTCCTGCCTGGCGCGCGCTGATTCCCAGTCCCCACTGCCGAGCCATCTGCGAAGCCAGAGTCTGGGAGGGCTCCGCGTGTGCCCTGCACATCGACATGGTCTGTAACATAGGCAGCAGCTCTACTGCACAAGCCAGAGAGGAGCACCCCTGGCCGAGCGAGCAGGAGCTGGGCTGGGCTCCGGACAGAGTCACTCTCTGCAGACCTAGCAAGGAGAGCGCACTGGAAAGAGCTTGTGCTAAGCCAGTATCGGCTGACTCAGGACCCAGTTCTAGCACTTGGACCCAGAGACATGGGGGAGCCTCTGCTCCTGGGACTTGTCACATGTTGTGTGCATAAATACCCAAGTTCCTTCCTTCTATAAAGCTTTCTTATCCTGTTGGCTCAGGACCTGGGCGACGCAGTAGGGGATGAGGCCGGCAGCAGCCACGGGCACGGCCGCGCTCTTGCAGAAGGACAGGACGTAAAACAGCAACTCCAGCTTGGTGGGAGGCTTGAAGGAGTCGAAGAGGTGCAGGACGAGGAGCGAGGCCACGATGCAGCTCAGGCGGAAGGGCAGCTGCTGCCCCATTTTCCCTTTGCAGCTCTCCAGGTACATCTGGGAGTTGAGGGCCAGCCCCAGCCCGAACAGGATGCCCAGGTTCCTGAGGAGGCCGGCGAAGGGGGTGGTGTCAATGTGGACCCACTCCGGCCGGTCACACCACCTCTTGGCTTTCTCCAGGGTCCACAGCAGGTCAACCCCGAGAGCCTTCAGCAGCAGGTAGAACCCCAGGGCGAAGCTGAACAGGAAGAGGGTGGTGCCCAGGTACCTCCGGAGACTGGCGCTGTAGATGGAGGGGATGTGCCGGAAAGCTTCAGCCACTGCCATGCCTGCAGGGAACAGAGCGTGAGAGGAGAAACAACCCGTCAGAGCGAGGAAACTGGTGCGTAGAGATGGAGCCGCAGAGGCAGCCACAGGGCTCCCAAGACCATCAGGGGCTGGACAGCTGTGCTGGAGCATCGCTGCTGAGAGCAGCTGCCCCAAGGGTCTTCACAGCATCACCACAGAGCCGACTAACGAGTCTCTGCACTGCCACCTCCCTGGCAATGATTCAGGTGGCAGTGCCCACTGTGGGCACAGAGAGGCAATCTTAACCACCCATCCCTCCCTAGGCTAAGATCCCCTCCTCCTAGTGCCAAGCCCTCTGTGCCCACCCCTCCAGACAATGCTTGCTGGCTGTAAAACCTGCCAGTGATTGGAACTCGTTGGCTAATGTTCTGTCTGGCTCGGCTGGGTTACTGCATTTCAGAGCCTGGGGAATAAGGGCTTTGCAAGGGCATGTGCCTAGGGCACGCTGTCTGGGATTGCAAATGCAATCACAGAATCATAGACTTTAAGGTGAGAAGGGACCATTATGATTGTCTAGTCTGACCTCCTGCACAATGCAGGCCACTGAATCTCACTCACCCACTCCTGTATCAAACCCCTAACCTATGTCTGAGCTAGTGAAGTCCTCAAATCGTGGTTTAAAGACTTCAAGGTGCAGAGAATCCTCCAGCCAGTGACCCGTGCCCCACGCTGCAGAGGGGCAGTGCAGCGCAGTGCGGCCTAGCCACAGCTTACACCTCAGGGTCTGTCCTGTGATATTTCACGCGATGCAGTGCACTGCACAGGACACAGGATATATAACTGGAGAGCGTTCAGAGAAGGGTCACGAGAATGAGGAAAGGCTTAGAAAACAGCCTAGGGGGAGGGATAGCTCAGTGGTTTGAGCATTGGCCTGCTAAACCCAGGGTTGTGAGTTCAATCCTTGAGGGGGCCACTTAGGGATCTGGGGCAAAATTGGTCCTGCTAGTGAAGGCAGGGGGCTGGACTCGATGACCCTTTGGGGTCCCATCCAGCTCTATGAGATAGGTGTATCTCCATATATTATTATTTTTTTTTTTTTTATTATAACAGGCCGGATACAGAGAGACTCAGGGAGCTCGATCTATCTACAGTCGTTTGAAAGAGCAGGTTTAGGGGTGACTTGACCACAGTCTATAAGTACCTACATGGGGAACAAATACTTGATAATAGGCTCGGTCCAGCAGACAAAGGCCTAACATGATCCAATGGCTGGAAGTTGAAGCGAGACAAATGCAGACTGGAAATAAGACGTACGTTTCTAACGGTGGCAGTAATTAACCACGGGAACAATTTACCCAGGGTCGAGGTGGATTCTCCCTCACTGGCAATGTTTAAATCTCAACTGGATGTTTTTAAAGAGACCGGCTCTAGTTCAAAAGGAAGGATTGTGGGGCAGTCCCATGCCCTGTGTTACGCAGGGGATCAGACGAGATGAGCACAATGGTCCCTTCTGGCCGTGGCGTCTATGAACAGCTGGCGGGCGGGTGGCCCCTGCGCCCATTGCTCAGAGTGACAGTAACAGTGCGGTTTGTACAGGGAGAGGCGACGGTGCACGCGATCACTGACCTGAGACGACCCCTGCGATGACTTGGTGAGGAAAATGGGCAGCAATGAAGACTCGAGACAAACAGACGCAGACCTGGACAGCCCAGAATCCTGCCCACAGCGCTGTCCGCAAGAACCTGCCGCAGGGAGACATTCTGGTTAGACACAAAGGTCAGCGGAGCACAGCTCTGCACAAGGCCACACTAGAGGCTTTCCCTCAGGGGAGCAGGGAGGCTGAGATCTCAGACGTCTCTCCCTGCTGGTAGTGGCTGAAGTTCCAGCAGGTGGAGAAGAGGGAGAGTCACGTTATAAAGCCCTGAATGCCAGTCCCAGAATGGAAAGTGGCATTAAACAGCCCCTGTGGGGTGGGTAGAGGTTCAGAACCAGGGATTTGCCCTCTGCCATAATCCAGGGAAAGCTTAAACCTCCAGGAGGGGCCCAAAAGCGCTTGGCCCCTCCTGGAGGTTTAAGCTTTCCCTGGATCATGGCAGAGGGCAAATCCCTGGTTCTGAACCTCTGCTGGCCTCCCTCTGCTCCCAGTGACAGCAACTGCAAAACTCCCATTGACTTCAGTGGGGCAGAGCTCCCCTCCCCTAAACCCCTTGTGGCCTCATCCAAAGACTCCCATCGACTTCAGTGGGCTTTGGATCAGGTTTTAGTCCAGGCCACTGCAGCAGGCACTCAGTCTAGGGGAGGCATGAGATACGATTCTCTTTATCTAGGCGTTAGTTGGCTTAGCTGCCAGTGGGATTAGTGCTCATGAAGTTATTCAACCCCTTCTAAAACCCTGTGTGTGTGTGTGCGTTGGGGTGTATGAGCCTGTAGTGCTGCCGGCCTCCTGCAGCAGTGAATTCCACAGCTCCACTGCACGCTGCATGAAGACTCATTTCCTTTGGTTCAAAATGCACCTCCCTCCGGCCGCAGGGCACCCCACTGACCCTGCAGACACAGGAGCGCAACAGTCTGAACGCTGCTTACTGGTCTTTAATCCTCGGCTGCTTCTTCCCCAGAGCAATGGACAGAATGGCTGTCACCATCACATAGTAAACTCCTGCAGAGCCCATCGCATGGCCGGAGGGACTCCCTGGGGGAGAGAAAACACCCGCGTTACACCTTGCCCTGGTCACTAGCTGCAACCTCCTACCGGGTGCCTAGAGCGCTGGGATCACCCAGACTAAAGGCCAAGAGGCTGCATCAACTGGCTGCGCAGGGCGCTAGGGAGTTGACGGGGAGGGGCAGGCCCAGAGGGAATCCCCCATACAAGGCACTGGAGGGTCCTTACCAGAACCAGGGGTGTGCAGGAGGGCAAATGAAGTGCAAAGGGAAGTCGCTCAGCAAGGGGAGGGACCCCGCAGCGCTAGCACGAGGCCAGGGGAGCTCTACAAGATTCCTCAGGGTCTGTGGCATAGCCACTCACAGGCCCAGCTCCCCACAGACACCTGGCATCAGGGAGCCATAATGGTGATACTGCCGGAATACTTGGCACGTGTGCAGACAGAGCCTCCCTCTACGTATTAACCCGCACACTAGTCCCCAGCAGAGACCAGCCCCAGCACTCCACAGTCGTAGGCCCTGTCTTCACGGCATGCTCAAGCCCGTTCCCCCCGTCCCACGGTGCGTGTTCACACATCCATAGCCCGCTATCAGCACCGCCTGGCGAGGCAGCCACCACGCTCTGGGCTAGCGGGCAGGACCACCCGGCCCCCGCTATCAGCACCGCCTGGCGAGGCAGCCACCACGCTCTGGGCTAGCGGGCAGGACCACCCGGCCCCCGCTATCCACCGTTGCCCAAGGCTACAGAAAGAGCATCAGTGGCAGAGGTGGCATTAGGCTGCAAGGATCCTATGCTCAGGGCTACCCAGCTTTCTGCTCTAGCCACAGACCGCTCCCTAGGGAGATGCAGCTCAGCAGGCAGAGGGGATTGATAGTCACATAGCACTGGAGAGACAAGGCAGGGGAGGTAACGGCTTTGAGTGGACCAACTTCTGTCGGGGAGAGAGACGAGCTGTCGAGCTACACAGAGCTCTTCTTCGGGTCTTCGTCTTCAAAAGGGCTCTGCGTAGCTCGAGACCTCGTCTCTCGCCAACGGACGTTGGTGCAATAAAAGGTATTTCCCCCCCCCACACACACACATACCCCTTGTCTCTCTAATATCCTGGGACAGACACGGCTACAACACTGCGTACACAGCACTGGAACAGTCCATCCAGTAGAGAGCAGGAGTGAACGTGTGTGAGCTCCCGCGCGTGTGTGTATACACACACACACACACACACACACACACACACCACACACACAAAACAGCTGGCATGAACAAAGCCCCAATGGTTGCAATATACACAGGATGCCTCTGATCTGGGCCTGAGCCTGCACCACGCTGGCTTCCTACTGAGCTTTGCAACACGCTGCTAATTCCAGCATAGTTCAAGGGTCCCCCTGCAAACAAAATCTGCACAGGTACTGGGCTAGTCCACTCTTCTTCTGGAAGGAAAGGCTGCCTCTCTCCTGGGCCGGGCAGACAGCCCTCGGTCATGCAGGGGAAGGTATTTGTTCTTAATCTCAGTAGCTGTAGGGTCGGCCCAAAGGTTCCTTCTACAGAGCAGGTTTTGCAAACGCTGGCCCTGTTTCACTCCAGGAGCAAGGTGAGATCGGCCCGCCCCTAACTGCTGACAGGGCAAAATCTGCACTTCCAAAGTCTCCCTTTCTCCAGTGAACAGGAAATGCTTGTGCTAAACCACTCTGGTCAGCCACAGCCCCTGGGCTCTAGGGCTCCATATTTCCTTTCTTTGAAGGACTGTGCAAGGGCTTGTCTACACTGTGACACTCAGGGAAATTAATCCAGATTAACTAAACAGGTGAGTTTAAAATGAATTAGTTACACCGCATTAAACCCCTGTGTGGACACTCTCATTCATAATGAAAAGTGGCCCTGCGTTCAATTTAATTTAATTAATTTTGAAAGTCAATTAAGCTTAAACTCTCATTCAGAATTAGTTTACCTTAATTCAGTTTATGTTTAATTTACTTCCAAAATTAACTAAATGTAACTGAATTAAGGCGATTGAATTCTGAATGGGAGTGTCCCCCCAGGGGTTTAATGCAGGTTCACTAATTCAAGTGCTTTGGAGGACAGGGCTAGAATGCAAAACCATCTTGAGAAACTGGAGGATTGGTCTGAAGTCAATGAGGTGAAATTCAATACAGACATGTGCGAAGTACTGCGTTTGGGAAGGAAAAGACAAATGCAAAATGGGGAATAACCCGCTTGGCAGCAATACTGCGGAAAAAGATCTGGGGGTCAGAGTGAGCAGCAATGTGATGCTGTTGTGAAAAAGGCAAATGTAATTCTTGGACGTATTAACAGGAGTGTTGTATGCACAGGATGACCATGTGTCCCGTTTTGGCTGGGACAGTCCCTTTTTAAAGTCCCGTCCCGGCCATCCCGACTTTTTTGGGACTTGATCAATTGGCAAGAGCCAATGGGACAAATGCTCAATTTTGTCAAAAAAGGGAGGTGTGGTGTGGCAGAACAAGGGGGGGGGAGGGAGTGTGAGCAGAGATGCCATCCCCATGGGGGGGGGAGAGGCAGGGCTCCGGTGGGGGAGCCAGTACGGTTCCAGTGACCAACAACAGTCTCACGGGGGGCAGGGCGAGAGGCTTGGGCCAGCCCCACGCAGTGTCCCGTTTTCCCTTTGGGAAATATGGTCACCCTACGTATGTAGGACACAGGAGGTAATTGTCCTGCTTTACTTGGCACCAGGCGTTCTCAGCAGAAGTACTGTGTCCAGTTTTGGGCACCACACTTCAAGAAAGATGTGAACGAATTGGAGAGACCCCAGAGCAGAGCAACAAAAATGATCAGAGGTTTAGAAAAAGAACTAGAGAAGTTCCTGGAGGACAGGTCCATCAATGGCTATTAGCCAGGATGGGCAGCAGGGGCGGCTCTATGTATTTTGCCGCCCCGAGCATGGCAGTGAGGCTGCAATCGGCGTCATGCCTGCGGGAGATCCACCGGTCCCGCGCCTTCGGCGTACCCGCCGCCAAATTGCCGCCGAAACCACGGGACCGGCGGACCTCCCACAGGCATGCCGCAGCAGGCTCCCTGACTGCTGCCCTCACGGCAACCGGCAGGGGACACCCCCCCCCCGCGGCTTGCCGCCCCAGGCACGTGCTTGGTGCGCTGGTGCCTGGAGCCGCCCCTGATGGACAGGGATGGTGCCGTAGCCTCTGTTTGCCAGAAGCTGGGAATGGGCGACAGGGGATGGATCACTTGACGATTCCCTGTTCTGTTCATTCCCTCTGGGGCACCTGGCATTGGCCGCTGTCGGCAGACAGGACACTGGGCTAGATGGACCTTTGGTCTGACCCAGTCTGGCCGCTCTTATGTTCTAGAAGACCTGATCTATGAGGAAAAGTTGAAAGAACTGGGCATGTTTAGTGTAGAGAAGAGAAGGCTGCGGGGGGACCTGAAAACAGTCTTCGCATATGTAGGACGTAGGCAGAGGACAGTAGTTCTCTGTGTCCCTCGCGGGTGGCACAAGAAGTAGGTGGCTTGGTTTGCAGCAAGGGAGATTTAGGGGGGACATTAGAAACACGTCTAACCGGGATAGTTAAGCAGTGGAGCAGGTTAGGACATTCCCTGCCCTTCTTCCCAGAGGGTCCCTCAGCGCTGATAAATGCCCACCCCACGCCCTGCTGATGCAGTGGAAGATGCCTCCCCTCCTTGTGTATAATGTGAAGCATGATTCTGCCAAATTACTCCTCTCGCTAGATGTGTCTCACCTGGGCCGGTCTCACAGGTGAGGGGGAACTGCTGGATCACAGGGGTGGAGGCGTTGCCGTAGTAACCGGTCTCCCGGACCCACCAGTAGGGTCTCTGCCCAAAGAGGATCCTGAAATACAAGAATAAAAGTGGTTCTAGTTGCCTTGGGCCCAAGACACAGCTCGTCAGCTCTGGCCCAGGTTGGGGCAGGGGCTGCAAGAATCGGGGATTCCCAGTTCCAGGCCGGTTGTCTGTAGGCATGACTTCAGTCTGAGCTTGGGCACACAGCTGGCTTCCGCTCTGTGCGTACAGGCACCTGCACATGCTGCATGCTCACCCGGGAGTCAACTCCCCCCTTTCCTTGATGGTGCAGCAGGGCACAGGAGACGTTCAATCTACTGACAATGGGCTGCTTCTCCCCGGGCGTGAACCAGAGATACAACATGTGCCCTCACGCTGGCTGACCCATCACCCCCCGGCCCAGCCCACCACAGGCCCCCCTCTCTCCAGAGGCAACTCCATCACCACACGCAATCCCACCCTTCCACCGATGGGTCAGAGCCCCATGGTTACAGCAAGTCTGGAGAAGAGCAGTCGCCATCAATGCAGCACCCAGGACTGGCTGGATGACACCCAGCGCTGGGGCCAGCTCCCACGCTCACTCACACCCCGGGCTCATGCCCCGTGCATTCTCCCTGCCGCTTGCTCTCATAAGCTGTACAAAGATTCACGTGGCTTTAAAAAGGGTTAAGATTTTAGATGGGACTCTGCACCCATCGACCTCAAAGGACTTTTTGTATTACAGAAGGGGAAACTGAGGCTACCTTGCCCACAGCAGCATCTCTGTGTCCCAGGTAAGCCCCGTAGCCCCTGCACCACACAACCTCTCACAGGAAAATAAAAGCAGTTAAACGTAAGCCCCTAAATCTGTGTGCTGCAGAGCTGGAGGAACTTGTCTTTGGAAAGCTCCAGCTTGGAGCCACCCTGAACCCGCTTGGGAGGTGCCCACTTCACAGCCAAACAACCCTCAGCATGCAGGGTGTGTGCAGGGCAAGCAGCAGGAACAGGACCAGCACAGGCTACTCACCACTTAAAGACCAGGTTGAGCCAGTCCCCGATCACGGCCACCCAGATCAGCTTGACGCCCACTGCCTCGCAGAGGTGGAACCAGATGGGGAAGAGGATGAAGAAGGTGTTTCTGAGGTCGGCAGCGAAGGAGATGAAGAGGAACCAGCCCTGGGAGCTCTGGTAGTGCTCCTGCAGGTAGCGAGTCGCCTGGATCCCCATGTCATGCAGGACGTTCATGCCGGCCTCCATTCTCCTTTTCTATCAACACTTCAGTATCAGCCGAGAGTGCTGGGTGATTTCGGTCTCCAATGAGACTGTGCTGCTCTGGGGCTGCTCAGGCTGGCTTTATACCCTGACAGGCTCTTGTTTGCAGCCTGTAAGTTGCTGGCTCCCACACTGATCTTTGGACCCAAAACACTTTTGTCAAAACCCCCATTGATCAAAGGTGCATCACCGGGGAGGGGGGGGGTGTTGATCCAAACATGTTTAGAGCAATGTACGTAAAAGAGAAAAAGAGACTGACAAAACAGCTGTTTGCCATCCACTGACCTGAGGGCACCGTTAACCCTTTGCAGCACCATGCTACTGGCTACGGTACAAAAATAGCCTAGGAAAAATCACTCGGGTTTGTGTTTGAAACTGAACCCAGCCTGTGCTGTGCATAATTCCCGCTGCCTCCTGACTGTCGCTTACAAACCGCAATAATACTGTTCATTTTTTAAATTACGAGTGTCAAGAACACTATTTGAACAGAGCCCAAGGACTGATAGTAACACGAGTGGCACGAAGCACAGCACGCTCAGGCCTGAGTCAAGGCTACGTTGTCCCAGAGAGCCAGTGGGGTCACTTTGGCATGTTACTGGAGTGTAGCGGGGTCAAGCAGGCCCTTCGTTGGGCTCTGCACTTTGGAGAGAGGTGTCACCGTAGCGTGGGCTTGATTCTCACCCGGCATTTGTGGGAGCAGGATGAAAGCCGAGAGCTGGGTAGGGATGGATGGGCACCTTTATGGCTTTTGCATTACCCTGGAATTTAACTGGGAACTGGACCAGACTCTGCTTACTGGGCCAGTATCCCCCAAACTCCAGAAGGACCTGCCAATGGCTCTAGAGAGTCAGGCTTCCCCAGTGCTTGGCCTGTGATCGTGCTTTTCTAGAGACACTTTGCTGGGCTTTGCGTGGCCTCCAAGGAGATTCGGCATCCAGATACCCTAGACACCAGACACTCTTGGCTCAGTAAGTCCCTCGCTTCCCGCTTGCCCAGCGCACAATGGAGGAGGAGAAGGACACAGGGCTGCACTCCCACAGGAGGGTGCGCACTGCGTAGGGCCCGATCCTGCTCCCACTGCAGGCGGTGGTAAAACTCCCACGCACCGCACTGGAGTCGCACTTGCTGACACCAGCTCTGAATCTGGCCTCACTCTCTAGCTTGCTACATTAAGGGCTGAACTTCCCAGGGTACAAGAGACGCCCAGAGAAACAACCAATTCGATTCTACTCCTAATCACGAATCCCATGCCGCCAGCTCTGTATCTGCCCTGGGCTGCTGCCGCCCTGCCCTGGGCCCTGGCATCCTGCAAAAGCACCCGGTCTGCCCCACTTGATGCAGTGACAAAGAATATGAGACATGCAGCCCTTGAAATGGGTCTCAGGCAAAGGTGGAACCTGTTTATACTGGAAAATAAAACCCTGAAGGATCATTGGGATCTGAAGCAAAGGGAATATACTCAATTCTTGACACCTTTGTCCCTAAGTTTGGCCTCTCCTCCCCTGCAGCCATGCTGCCCCCGCGCTGTAGAGGAAGGGCAGCCCTGCCCCGACAGCGTTATCAGCAGCTCTCCTGATAAGCATGAATTATGGATTTGGTATCTGCCTGGCGTGCCAGCCGCCTGGAACCACATGCCATTAGCATACGGAGGACTCAACCACGCGGATTCGCTGTCACGTGCTGAACAAGAAGAGCCTGCTTTTCTATCTGGTGACGTGGGTCCCTTCTGTTGCCTGTCTCACTCGAACCCCAACACTTCTGACTCTCATGAGCAGAAATCAGAACCTGTGCCGACGCCGGGGCAGCTTGTGCGCTCGCTGAGATTCCGGGCTTTGAACGGCAGCGTGGGACAGGGAGGGGTGGACGAGGCTGCACACAGCTGATCGTGCGTGGCTCACACAGGCTGTGGGGCAGGATCCTCTCTTTAGCGTGAAGGCGGGGGGGTGNTCACTGTCACGTGCTGAACAAGAAGAGCCTGCTTTTCTATCTGGTGACGTGGGTCCCTTCTGACTCTCATGAGCAGAAATCAGAACCTGTGCCGACGCCGGGGCAGCTTGTGCGCGCGCTGAGATTCCGGGCTTTGAACGGCAGCGTGGGACAGGGAGGGGTGGACGAGGCTGCACACAGCTGATCGTGCGTGGCTCACACAGGCTGTGGGGCAGGATCCTCTCTTTAGCGGGAAGGCGGGGGGGTGGCTGGGCCCCTGGTTCTGGGACGGCAGCCATTACGGAGGGGCAGAGGCACAGGCAGGAGCCGAGCGATGTAGAGCCTTGAAGACAAGGGCCCGACCTGATGCACAGAGCAATGGGGAGCTGATGGCCCTTCAAAAGGGGGGTGCTGGGTCAGAGCCAGGGAGGGAAACCATTTCAACCGCAGCATTTCAGCTGGGGGGGGGGGGGCATGAAGAACAGCGCAACGGGGGCTGAACACTCAAGGCAGGAGATGATTAGGGAGCTGAGCTGTAGTTTATGTGTGTGTCTATGTCCGACCCGCCCCCCGGAGCCCGGATGCTACTGCAGCACAGAGATCAATGGGGCTAATGTTAGGGCAGGTCTGGCCCCAGGAGGGGAGGGAGAGATGCCCCCTGAGCTCTGGGTTTCAGGCTGAAGAGGTTCTGGGAAGTAGGGCAGTGGCTCAGTGTTAACCATCCTGGGGTGACTGGCGCCACCAGGACAGCGAGAGCTGCAGGGCTGCAGACAGGGGACAGGACCAGCTGTCACAGGCATCAGCCCCGCTGCACTTGCCCAACATCTCTGCTCTGTGCCTGTAACGCAGCGCTCGCACGGGTGCCTCCCGTCCACCTGCCTGCAGGTTCCAGCCGGCTATCGCCGCTGTCGAAACTGTGCAGGGAGATGCTAACCAAACAGGGGTGACGTTACCTAACCAAACAGCAGGCAGCCAAATTCCTCTGCACCAAAACACGCTGGCGTACGCAAGTAGGGGAAACAGCACAAAGGTTTCATGTTTGCCAGTCAGTGAAACGCAGCCCTTATCTCCGCTCAGTGAGAAAGTTCAGGTCAAGAGTCCTTGAACCACGCGGCTGTGAGCAGCTTGTCCCAGGCTAGGGTCACGTCCCCAAGAGCTGGGCCCTGCTGAAAAGCAATGCACACTGTGCAGCTGGACACCCACTAAACCTCTGAATTCACCATCAGCTAAACCCCACCCACCCTGCTCCCAAGCGGCTGCTTGTGTGAGCTGTGGTACCAGCTCTTGCAATAGTTGGGGCTTTTCTTAAAGCTCCACCTCCCGGAGTCAGGGGATCATGAGAGAATCTCAGCTTTTGTTAAAATATAATGCAAGGTTCTAGGCCTCCTGGTTAGAGAGAAAAGCTGGGAAACGTGATCCCCAAAGGCAAAGTGTCAAAAGGAGTTATTTAAAAAAAAAATCTCATAATTTGTAAGCCGGGCTCATGATTTGGGGTCCTGGCTCGGGATATTTTAACAGTGGGGGCTGGCGAATTCTGTAGCTCACAAGGGAATAACGCAAGCAGGGGCACCGTTTGCAGTTCCCCTCCCCCAGACTTTGATTTGCCCCCCTGACTTTCCATAGGTCGACTTGCTCCACTTTTGCCCTCCTCCCAACGTTGCAGGAGATACCTACATGGTTCTAGATGCTAACAACCTGGCTTTCTCCCCACATCTTTTCTGCAATGGTGCCGAGAACAGGAGGATTCCCGCAGCAGCTTCTCCTCAGCTACCAGGTGCTGGGGGCAGGGTCCCCATGGACATAGAGGAGATTTGCAGAGCAGTTTGAGGGGATGTTTGGACAAATAAATCATCCCGCGGTATTTGGCAGGGGAACAGGCCCCAGAGCTCAGCGTAGGGCAGCAGTGAGGAGCCATAACTGAGTCCCTGCTCCACAAACGCAGCCCAGCCCACAGCTGAGCATGGATCCAGCCCAGCAGCCGCAGGGCCTCTCCAAGTTGCATCAGGGTCTGAATGAGCCTGTGGCTGGCCCTAGAAACCCGGACTGCCAAGGCGATGGAAAGCCACCCACAATCCCAGGCCCTCCACACAGACCAGCCAGACCCGAGATTAGCGCCAGTGTTTGTAAAGCTTGTACTGTGATGGTCTTAGGGGCTGAGGCCTCTTGCTCTCCAGTAAATGCCACTTTTCAAACCCCTCCTCATGCTAACTACGGAATGCAGAGAACACATGTGTGTCCCTCCTCGTGCTCACCACAGAACGCAGAGAACACGCGTGTCCCATGTACCTCCTCGTGCTCACCACGGAACGCAGAGAACACACGTGTGTCCCTCCTCGTGCTCACCACAGAACGCAGAGAACACGTGTGTGTCCCATGTCCCTCATGCTCACCACGGAACGCAGAGAACACGCGTGTCCCTCGTCATGCTCACCACAGAACGCAGAGAACACGCGTGTGTCCCGTGTCCCTTCAACTAGCACAAGAGCCCACCCTCTGTGCAGACGGAGGAATCCCAGCTCCACCATGGTGCTCTCCGGCCACCCATGGCTTCTGCCACTGAGAGCTGTGGAGTCTCTGCACACAGAGGGAGCGCAGGGACATCGCCCAGGTGGGTCTGACAGGGAAATTTTGGCTTCCACAGTCCCATCAGACAGTTTTAAGTCCCAGAGCCCATGGCCCTGTGCAACTCCTGTGACCCTGCCACACCTTGAGCCTCAGGCCAACCGGGCCAGAAACAATGGGAGCAGAGCTGGGGTGGCCTGGTTTGAAAGGGGACGCTGAGCCCGGGGAAGGTGAGGGCCCTGTCTGAATGCATTTACGGGGGGCTGTTTGTGCCTGGTCTGTCGCCACTTCCAGAGTGTCTGCCCACAGCCTGGGGCCCTGCCGTATCAGTTCTGTTCTCAGAGCTCCTCGATAACCCCGCACCAGGAACACGTGTCAAACAGCAGCTCCCACGTCTCAGGCTCCGGTTTATTAACAGGGAGCCCAAAATAAACACAGGAGTCTTGCACCCCATGGGCACGGCCCTTGCTCCCCAAGGTCGGCCTGGCTTCCAGCTTCGGCACAGCTTTCCAGCCTGTCCCAGGCTCTGCTCAGCCTCTCCCCTCAGCCCAGCCTGGGCTCCCTCTGGTCACTCCAGTCCCAGGCCTGCTCTGTCTCTGCAGGAACTCCCAGGCCTTTCTACCTGCCGCCGGCCTCCCAGCCCTCAGCCCATTTCAGTCGCCCAGGCCTGGCTCTCCCACTCAGATCCCCATTCCCCTTCAGGAGCACTAGCCACAGGGCAGGCTGCCTCCCCGGAGCCAGCTCCACTCCTACAGCTGCCCTTTCCCACCCCCAGGCCCTTCTCCCCAGTCAACGTTGCCTTCCTCTATTTATTAGCCCCAGATGCTGCCCTGCCCTCATCAGCTCAACCTGGGCTGCATCTGTGCAGGCCTTCGGGAGCCGGGCCCGCTTCAGTTAAAGGGACCGGCCACCCTGAGACAGTCCCCTGGGAACGATGGGCCCTGCCCTGGGGGCTTCTCATGGCCAGCAGCCCCACAGCAGTCAGAATGGGGAACTGACGGCAGACCCAACACCTCCCCCCTTCACTGCAGAGAACAGCTTGTGAGCTCCTTGGGTCATGACAGTCTCTCTCTGTGCGGCGACTGGCGCTGATCCAACGTGGGCCCCAAGCCGCCAGCCCAGCACAAAGTTGAAATAATCAGCAGCAGCATCCTGGCAAGGGGCCTTGGAGGATGCAGATGCTTTGCAGCCTCCTCTTCCTCCGCCCAGGCCCCTGGCTCTCTGGCCCTGTGTTCGGAGCCCAGGCCCCTGGCTCTCTGGCCCTGTGTTCGGAGCCCAGGCCCCTGGCTCTCTGGCCCTGTGTTCGGAGCCCAGGCCCCTGGCTCTCTGGCCCTGTGTTCGGAGCCCAGGCCCCTGGCTCTCTGGCCCTGTGTTCGGAGCCCAGGCCCCTCGCTCTCTGGCCCTGTGTTCGGAGCCCAGGCCCCTCGCTCTCTGGCCCTGTGTTCGGAGCCCAGGCCCCTCGCTCTCTGGCCCTGTGTTCGGAGCCCAGGCTTGCTGCCTGCCCCTACCGAGAAGCAGAGTTTGAGGGGCATCCTGGCCCTGGGGCCTTGTGAGAGCTGCTCCAAAGGGGAACGAACATGTGCACCGAAACGGGGCTTAGAAAACCACTTTGCTAAACACTCCTGGTCCGGAGTCCTTGTGCGAGAGCCTTTCTGGACCATGCCAGGGAATCTGGCTTCAGCTTCAAAAATGTCTTTTCTTGGAAACGTCCCAGTAAGAGTTCTGCCCTGTGAAGTTTCCACATGAAAAATAGGAGGGGGAGGGGAGACCCTGAGAGTCACTGGGCAGCAGCTTCTTCCAGTCTTATTGAAGAGATCTCCCCAGATGTCCTTCCCGGCCAAGCTGCAGGAGGTGGGGGGTGCGGCGGGGTGGGGGCGCTCCTCTCTCCCCCTCAGAGCGTTAGAGCTGAGAGATTCTGATCAGAAAACAACCAACTGCTGTCAGGACAAGGGGCTGATGTCCAGAAATGCCTCCTGCTCTCCACGCAGCCAGTCCCCAAAGCACCTCTCCCACTGCACACCACCCCCCCCCGCCCTGTCCCCATCCCCAGCTGGCACCACCCAAGGCACCAGCTTTGCCCATACACCCCAGCCACTGAGCACCCAGCATGGTACCCACCCAGAATGTCTGTCTACCTCCCAGCCCCGAGCCCGGCCTCTAGCTTCCTGCCCCTCTCAGACCACACAGCCTGGCCTGGATCCGTTGGGCACAGCTGGGGGAAGCGAGTGACTAGGAAAACGACCCAGTGACAGACGGGGCCTGGGTTTCATCGACAGAAAATGACCCGTTGGAACTTTTCGTTCTGCTCAAACACCCCCGTGATGGAGAGCACGCTGTGCCCAGGCCTTCCTTCGGCCAGGCCATGGGGCGTGGCTCTGCCTGGCGTGTGTGCCAGGGGGCTGCAATGTCTGTACGTGCAGCTGCTCCTCGGTCATGACCCAGCGCTGCGAGGGCCAAGGGAGAAAAGCCAGAGACCCTGAAATCCAGCAGGTGCTTCGCCACTGCCGAGTGTAAGGTGCTCAGATACTGCACCACATTCCCCGTGTGTCCTCCAGCTGCATCCTGCCGGCAGGCAGACCCGCTGCTTGGATGAGGGCCTCCCTCCAGGAAGCCCCTGCCCAGAGGGGGACACCAATCACCCTGGGGTCACTCTGATCCCAACACAGCTCCCACCCCCGCCCCCAAAGGACCCCTGTCTCCCTGGTAGCTGAGTCCAAGCCCCACACAGCCCTGCAGGGCGAAATGCTGCATTTCCGGGGTTGACGGTTCAGAGTGAGGAGCATAGTCTGGCCACACGCACGCCCCACCCTGCAGTGCAGAGCAGCACCCAGCCTGGGAGGCAATGCCATGCTCTGGCCTAGCCCTGACCCCCTCAGCAGGTATGGGGCAGGCGCCTCCTCCAGAGGAGAGACGGAGTCTGTGCCACGGTGGGCCCAAAGCCGACGTCCAGGCCCCACGTCCTGCTGGGAGCTCGAGTGGAGTTTCTCAGCATCGAGGAACATTTGTCCGGGGCTAGGAACAGCTGCAAGCCATCCAGCCTCTGAGAGAGCAACGCAGCTTCTTGCCAGGGTAACGCAAGATTCCTCCTGGCCCTCCAGCGTGCTGCAATATCTGCCAAATCCGGCCTGGTCTTGGTCCAAGTTTCCTTCTGACTGCGAGTTGAGGAGATAGCGCTTTGGGCGTGGGCTGCCTGGGATTCCTTGTGCTCTGCAGATCACCCCTTACGGCCTGCCAGAGCCGAATTCCTCCTTCACGCGCCTGCAGAGAACCCCTGGACTTCCCGTTGCCGGCCTGAGTCTAGCCCCTCTCTCTCCATTGTGGCTGGTTATGTTGTGTGCTCTGCCCAGGAGTCAGAAGCTGTATCGCAGCATGTTATGGGCCTCCTCGTCTTTAATGAGACAAGCTGGCTGACAAATGTTGGAGCACTCATCGCAGGCAAACGCTGCCCCTCGGCCACTGACCCCAAACCTCCCGGCATCCCAATGAGAAATCATTACAGGGAGAAAATCCCCTGCTCCTCATCACTACTACTGTTCTCCGGGGGTTTCAAACTCGGCCTTTCACAGGTTCCAGGAGCAGGGAGTTCAGGAGAGCAGAGCTCTGCTCCCAGCTCTGCCCTGACCTGCTCGGCAGGTCCCTCTGTGAAGTGGGAGTGACGATGCTGACCTTCCTTTGCAAGGTGCTCTGAGTTCCGACCGACGTGTTCTGGGGCCAGTACCCCCCGTCTTTCTGAACCGGGGGAGGGCCCAGGAGCTGCGTTCCCAATCCCAGTTTTGTTTCCTCAGTCCTGAGCGGATTCTCCAGGCATGAGAGATCCTGGAGGGGCAGCGGCAGCACAAGTTTCTTCTCCCCGTACGCTCCTCGCTCCACCAACCGGCCTCATCCTTGACCTGGAACAAGACAGGCACTCCAACCCCGTGGCCGGTTCAACCTGTGGCCTCTCTGCTGAGGCTGCCACTGGTGCGCGTGGTTTTACTGGTGTGGACGCCTCTCCAGTAGGAACTGGGCTGAGACCCTTCCACTCAGTTCACACAGGCCCAGCATACACTGGGCCATGGGTGGAGGGGGTGCACTCTAGGGGGTGAGGGCAGAGCAGGATCTGGAGTAGTTTCGCCTGGGTTAGCTCTGTGCTCCCATCTGCTGGGAGCTCCTCTCTCCTTGCGTCTAAGGAAACCGGTCTTGGCTCAATGGTATTGCAAGTCGGGCCCATGCCCCCAAGGCAGGAAAGGACACAGTAGGAATCAGCCCAGGGCTCTGGGGAAGGAGCAGGGGCTTTCATGCTTTGTTTTACCATCTGAGGATTGAACGTGAAGTTCCAGCTGCCCCAGGCTCTTCTCTGCGTGCTGGGCACCATGGCGGGGACGCAGCCCAGACCTGAACTCCACAGCCTCTGGCTGCTGGGGGGAGATGGGGCTTCCCACTAACATGCAGAAGGGAGTCAGGAGAGGCGCTGCAGCCACAGGATGGGGACCACTCTCCAGGTAAGCACAGCAACAGGAAGGAAGGGGGCAGATGTGTGGCCATGTTTGATGCACCTTAACTTCTGCAAGCTGGGACTTGCAGGTCCCTACGTGAGGAAGCTTGCAACCCCTCTGTGTGTAGCGCTGGAGAAAGGGGAGACGTGTCCCCGTCTGTAGACTGCTTTGGTGTGGGATGGACGTGCATCGGGGTGAGATTGATTTTATCGGTACTAAACTACCATTGGTGGGTGAGCGCTGCCTTGACCCAGCTCTGAGCATCTCCAGTGGTGCCGGTTCCTCAGCTGCTGGCTCCATCCTCTCGCCGCTCTACAGCCGCTGTGCAGGACTGTTGGCCAAGGAGCGATGGCTGCAGGACGCTGTGAAGCAGCCTTTGGGCGGAGGATGCAGAGCCCTTGACTAACCTTCAGTCTATTTATAAAGCACCCACAGTTCCCAATCCATGGCATCTGAAACAATAATAAACAGGGAGAAAAAAAAACAACCACATCAGAACCGCCAGCTCCTCTTGCTCCAGAGAGTTTCAATACGTAACAAGTTACGACAAAACCTCACTGCAGCCCCAGTGCCTCTCGCCAACCTTTGATCCACTAACCACAACAGCCAGATCGCTGGCTTTGGGACAGCGTGTTCCCTGAGATTCCCAGGGCTCTGGTTAGCGTCCAATCACACAGTCAGCGACGTGGGCTCTGGGAAACGCTCCCAGCGTCTGCACTTGCTGCGACATCCCCTCCGTCAGAGAGCCTGTCCGTGTCCTCTGGGCAAATATTTAATCTAAAGTGCTCCCGGCCAGCCAGGAACTTTTGGGGGACTAAGTGCTGGGGAGTGAGGAGCTGGTCTTGGCTGGCAGCACTTAGCACGGTGCGCTCCCAGCCTTCACCTGCGTCAGCGCAGCGAGCAGAGTCCAGGCAGGCCAATCCAGTAAACACACTGGGCAGACGGTGATGGATTTCTGAGAACTCGGCCTCCCCAGGGACTGGCTCGCTGTGTGTGGAAGGCAGGGAACATTCAGAGAACAGCATCCCATTTACGGCTGTCACTGACCCCTCCGTACCTGGGGCCTGATTCTGCTTTCGCCTACTCTGGCATAAATCCAGAGGGACTGCACCGTCACAGATGGTGTGAAGATGGTGGAAGCATGAGAGACAAGGCCCATGGACATGAAGGTCAGAATGGACCATTGTGCCAGGCTAGCCCCACCCAGGGACCCTTGCAGTAGAGGCAACTACACCTCTACCCCGATATAACGCGACCCCATAGAACATGAATTCGGATATAACGCAGTAAAGCAGCGCTCCGGGGGGGCAGGGCTGCGCACTTCGGCGGATCAAAGCAAGTTCGATATAACGCGGTTTCACCTATAACGCGGTAAGATTTTTTGGCTCCCGAGGACAGCGTTATATCGGGGTAGAGGTGTATCCTCCCATGGGACATGACTGAGCCCAGTAACCTGTGGTCCAACCAGAGCACAGCTGTTAGAGCAACCCCCTCTTGCTGTAAAGACTCCCAGGGCCTCGTGAGTTCAGTACTTCCCCCGGCCACAGGACCTCAGGGACGAGGATGGGGGCAGGAGGGAGAGCGCAAGACTCAACACACGATGTTTTTAAAGCCCGTTGAGATTCTCAGAGGCCAGAGATGGGGCAAAGGCTGCTGCTGCTAATGCCCCCCACCTGTGAGCGGTGTACAACAGCCGAACCACAGACACAGGAGATGGAAAAGCCATAACCAGCGATTCCACCACCTACCCAGGGGTCGAAGGCAGGATCGTTCCCTCCTGTGTAGGGAGGAGCCGAACAGCAAGGACTTTCCTAACACGTCTCTTCCACTCTCCGGCAGGTATTTTACGCACCTTCCGTTTGCCATTGTCTGGGCAGCTACTCTGGCCCACTCTCATCTCCTGGGCATTGGCCCTTACGTGGGAACCAATTCCTGGACTGTCCTACCGGATAATCTCTGCAGACCCACTGTCAGCTGGCAAAGCGCCGGGAGGAAGTGGCGTCTTTCCCAGCCAGTCGGGAGTCTGCAAAGTAAACTGCTTTCCATATGGCTTTCCATCTGTTCTTCTATTAAAAGAGGAATCATCCTAATACATTGAGGTTTCTGGGGAGCCCTCAGACAGGGCTTAGCCTGGGGATAACCGCTCTTGCCACTGAAATGCAACCACATCTGGGATGGGACGTAGGAGCAAGCAGCATGACACAGTCCTGAGTCTAGAGCCGGGGGAGACCCAGGTAACTTCACCGAGGGGCACTTTGGCCAGGAGAGCTGACCTGACATTGCTGCTCCTGGGGAAAGGGAATCCTGCCTGGGCCTGGTCAGGGCTTTGGGGGTGAACTAGCACCCAGGAGAGAGGAGTCGATACTAGAGCAGGAAGGAGCAGCCCTTGTGGTAAAGCAAAGAGCACAGAACCCTGCGTGTGTCCCTGAGCGAGCACAAAGGAGCCTGAGAGAGGGGCCCGTCACTGTGGGACCCGTGCGCCAGGCAGGGATCCCCTGAATGCAGCAGCCATAAAACATCTCTCAGACAAGAGCAGGGAGCTCCCAGGGCTCATTTTTATAGAAAGCCTCCAGCTCCGATCCCACAAAACCCACCTCACAAACGACACCCCCACCTGGACGCTGTCAGCCCAGGGACAGGGTCATCATGGCCTCCAACAGCTGGAGACGCTCTGCAGCTCAATGGGCTCTGATACTGGCTCTGTTCTTGTTCAGCCCACAGCACAATACACCCTCCTACCAATCCTGACCTTCGACATTGGTGATCAGTCAGATCACCGAATCCCTTCCTGCCCTGGGCAGCAACCTGCCCCTGACCCAGCCCCTGGGTTCCATGAAATACACTCTGCTGCACACACATACTGGTGCTCCGTTTGACAGATGGGGAAAGCATTGCAGCTCCTTATGCAGCCCACCAGGTTCCTTGCTAGCAAGCGCTCAGGCCAGGCCTGCTGCCCCAGCGAATGTCCCAGCCCCTGAGAGGTCAAGGCAGGTGCTGCATGAGGCAGACTCCCCTGCTTCTCCCATGGGGCTGCCCAGGCGAAGGCGCATGTGCGGTTTGACCAATGTCTCGAAAGCAAGGCCAAGCACTGACCGTGGTAAAGTGTCTGTGCCTTGGGACAGACATGGGCCTCCCCCACCCTCAGACACACAAACCCACCGGACTCTGGGGCCTCGCCTTCCAGTTTGGTGCATGTTCCCTGCGACAAGCCCCACTACGAAGAAGTGGGCGCTAGGGGACATGGGACTTGCTCAGATGTTCTGTGCCCACGGTGCTGGGCTGCGTGAGCGCTGAGGCCCTGCAGGTGTCTGGCGGGGCTCTGGGGCCATCGGACAAGGGTCCGTGTCTCTGATGCAGAGCTAGGAGGATTGCTCTCCACAAAAGCCAAGGCCAGGGCTGATTAATCCCTGCTTGGTACAATTGTTACACATTAACTCACTTGTTTGTCCCTTATTTTCCAGCTAGCGCTTTGCTGTCAATGGACTGGGTCCACAGAGCATTCCCAGCACGCGTCTTGTGCGTGGAACGGTAGCAAAGGTATTGCACAGCTAGGGAACTCCTGCCGCTGGAACCCTGGCTGTGCTGCTCCCAGAGCCCTTCCACGTGCCCCTTGCCCTGTGTACGACTGGGCCCCTTACAAATCACAATCAACTATTGAACAAATATTCCTCAGGGAACAACAGGCACCCCAAGGGAAGGGGAGCTGAGCCTCCCGCAGGCTGTGCCACAGCGTTCTTGCCCTGCGCCAGAGAGCTCAGAAGCAGCTGGGTTGCCACCTGCTGGGAAAGGGGTGAAAGCAGGAGAGCAGAGGTGGCATCCTCATGCTGGGAGCTAAGCCAGCTCCACTTCTTGGTCAGCCGTGAGTCTCCTCCCCCTCCTCCTCGGCTGCTAGGTTCTCCCGCGCCTGGACACCACGCCAGCAGTGTCATGCCCAATGGCCGCTTCCTCCTCTGTTAGTGATGTCACGACTGCTTATTGTGGTGACAGCTGTGATGTCACAAGCAAATAGGGCCTGGAAGAAGCAGCCAGAGCAAGGGAATTTCGAAGGTGGCTGATGACCTGTTCTCAGGCCAACCCTCTCCCTGACCCCAGAGCCCCGGAGAGTGGGGCAGAGGAACACGGAGAGTTCCCTTCATTAAAGGGACGGCACCGCTCTTCCTTGGGCCTGCGCTGCTCTCAGACTCTCTCCCCATCCTGTGCCAAGGGCCCCCTCCCGCCCCCCAGCCCTGAGGTTGCTGGCGAGAAAAGCCGTCATCACAACAACAGGCACTAGCTGTATGCTCCAGAGTGGAATAAGCTCCAGCCCCAAGGCCGCAGCACATCCCACCCCGAGGCAGCTGCTCTGCCTGGGCCTACTGACTGGAAGTGGCTGGGGAGCATTTCCCCGCTCGCTGGGCCGTTGCTCTGGGATTTGCCGAGAGCTCAGCCCTCGTGCTCAGCCTCTGACCCCTCTTGCCAGGACTGTTTGTGCTAGAGAGACAATAAAGCAGCCCACCAGCGTCCTAAGGGAGTGAAACTTTCTCATCGATCTGAGAGCCAAGAGCAGAACCTGGCATGTATTTCCTGTCACTGCGCTGAATGCTGCAAAGAGAATCTTGCAATATACTCACAGCAGGCCAGGCCAGGCCAGGCCAGGCCATTCCTCCACCTCTGAGCCTTCCTGTGTGTTGCAATGCACTTGTAATGACAATCAGCGTCTCTGAGCCGCCATCTCCCACAACCAGCCAGCGCTGCAGCACGCTGACAGGCTCCAGAGTCAGGACTGGCGGCCAGGGCCTGGGGAAGGAGAAATGAAGGACAACTTACGGGAGCGTGTCTTCCCACTGCCCCCCCGATCATCATGTCCTGTTCATAGCAAACAGGCAGCGCAATCCCCATGTGTTAGGAGCTGGAGTCAGGGAGTAAAGTTTAGGCCCGAATCAGAACTTTCCCAGAGTGTTTGGAGCTGGGGTTCTGGTTCCAGCCCGTCTCTAGGAAATGGATCACACACAAGTCTGGGTTTGAAAAGCACTTGAGCGCTAGTGTATTAGGCAGGGAATGCCATTTTGAGCACCAGCTCCCTTGACCTAACAGAGACTGCAAATCCCCCAGACCCCTCAGCAAATGCCTCCTGATGCTAGCAGACAGATGCAAAACCAACCCAAAAAGCCTGGAGAAGGGGTTACCAACATTGTATTTCAAAAATAAGGGACTGTTTTCTTAGCACCCCTGCCCTTTCTCTCCTCTGATATTATTGTTATAATTAATTATTAACAGGACTCACCTCCATTCACTATCACCAGGGGTGTTTCTTGCTGTTTTTTGCAGCACTCAGCAACTCCCAGTCTTCTTGTACCAAGATGAAAAAATAAGGGACTGTTATCAGCCCTTCTTTGCTAGGTGGATCCATGCAATGTCTGCTGCTGCCCTGTTCTGGTGGGGAGAGACCCCTGTGTCCCCTTAGGCAATTGGAATGCAGAAATCCAGCTTTTAAACGGGCACCCAAAGCCTGAGCGAACAAGACACCCTGTGTCAAACACAGCTTCCTGGTCACTGGGACCCCTTCCCCAGCCAGCCTTGGCAGCTGCAGGCTCACACAACAGTCCTGTAACCCAGACTTGAGGCCTGGGGAGCCCGGTCTCAAACCATCCAGGCTGTTCTCCCACTAGCTGTGCAGTGAAATAACAAGGGGCATTCTGGGCAATTCCAGGCAAATGAGCATGCCAGCCAACGCCCTACCATCTCCCCAACTCACCATGGAACTGGCAGTCCCCAAACTGCACCAGCCCTTGAGGCCCATCTTCAGGGCTGCCCAGAGGATTCAGGGGGCCTGGGGCAAAGCGGGGGAGCTGCGGCGCTTGTACTCACCGGGCAGCGCCCCGAGTCTGCGGCAGCAGCGGGTCCTTCACTCGCTCCGTGTCTTCGGCAGCACTGAAGGACCCGCTGCCGAAGACCCGGAGCGCCGCCGGGTGAGTAGCCAGGGAAGGGATTCTCGGCCAGGGCTCGCAGGGCCTGGGGCAAATTGCCCCACTTGCCCCCCCCTCTGGGCGGCCCTGCCCATCTTGAACATCCGTCCGCCATCTGCAGTCTGCTGCAACATATCCTGAGCTTTCTGATAGTCTGCCTGGTGCATTCCCGCCTCCTGCCCCTTACTTTCCAAGGACATAGTAAGTCATCTCTGTCCTACATCCTCCTGTTGGGTCTGTTTCAGCCCTGCCTCCCTCCAGTGGAACACTCATCACCTTCATCCATTGAGCTCAAAACATTGTACAACACAGAGTCAGCATTATCGATTCGTGCCCCTTTGACAGCAGAGAAAACCATGGCACCAGGAGGTCAAGTGACACCTCCCAGGTTACACACACTGAGTCATAAGCAGAGTTGGGAACAGAACCCATATCTTCTGCCTCCCACCCAGTGCCCTGGAACTTTCACCCAAAGGTGCCTTTGCTCCCTTACAGCAGTGGTTCACAACCAGGGATACACCCCCCCCCCCCCGGGGATTCACACAGGTCTTCAAGGGGGTACATCAACTCAACTAGATATTTGCCTAGTTTTACAACAGGCGACATAACAAGCACTAGCAAAGTCAGTACAAACTAAAATTTCATCAGCCAATGACTTGTTTATACTGCTCTATATACTGTACACTGAAATGTCTAAGTACAATATTTTAATTCCAATTCATCTGTTTTATAATTATATGGTAAAAATGAGAACGTCAGCCATTGTTCAGTACTAGTGTGGCTGTGACACTGCTGTATTTTTATGTCTGATTTTGTAAGCAAGTAGTTTTTAAGTGAAGTGTAACTTGGGGTACATAAGACAAATCAGACTCCTGAATGGGGTACAGTCGTCTGGAAAGGTTGAGAGACACTGCCTTACAGCAACACAAAACGGGAGACAAAAGCAGGACATTTCTAAAGCCATTCGCACTTTTAAAAACCTTTTCCAAATGACACTGCTGTAAATTACCTTTTATAAGAACATAAGAAAAGCCGTACTGGGTCAGACCAAAGGTCCATCTAGCCCAGTATCTGTCTACCGACAGTGGCCAATACCAGGTGCCCCAGAGGGAGTGAACCTAACAGGCGATGATCAAGTGATCTCTCTCCTGCCATCCATCTCCATCCTCTGACGAACAGAGGCTAGGGACACCATTCTTACCCATCCTGTCTAATAGCCATTTTATTAGGTTCAGTATTAATAGCACATCTTCCCCCTTTTAAACATTGTTATAGTCCTAGCCTTCACAACCTCCTCAGGTAAGGAGTTCCACAAGTTGACTGTGCGCTGCGTGAAGAAGAACTTCCTTTTATTTGTTTTAAACCTGCTGCCTATTAATTTCATTTGGTGACCCCTAGTTCTTGTATTATGGGAATAAGTAAATAACTTTTCCTTATCCACTTTCTC
>QXTE01000039.1:11650398-11694581 GCA_003942145.1 Platysternon megacephalum | reverse complement strand
TGGCCCTGGTGTGACTCCCCATAGCTATTCCCTAGTCCAGCCTCCTGCTGCTGTTCGACTCTCAACACAGCAGGGAGTTCCCCCACTGGGTGTGTGGCACCTTACCGTGCGAAAAGCGTCTTGGAATGGAACTCCTCACTGGTGGTACAGCCCAGCGGGGGTAAGAGTGGCCAAACTGGGCCCATGGGGGCTAGGGACGCTGTCTTTGCTCGTTTGTTTGTCAAGCACCATGCACATTGCTGAGGCTATCTGCAATAACTAATCATAGTAACAGGCTGCTGGGAGGGGAATGGGGCTGCAGGAGGGTTCATAGATTGCGGTGTGCCTTTAGAAATAGTGTTTATATTCTGTAGCAGCACCCAGAGGTCCTGGGGCGGGCGGAGCACCCTGGTGATGGGCACTGAACAAACATACATGGAGAGACAGAGCTTTCCCTAAAGAGCTCTCACATGCTATGAAATGAGCCCAGCACAAATAAGCAAATCCAGGGCTGGCTCTAGGTATTTTGCCGCCCCAAGCANAGGTATTTTGCCCCCCCAAGCAAAAAAAACTTTTGGCCCCCCCCCCCCCCCCGCACCTTCCTGCTGCCCCAGTCCTGGGCTCTTCCCCACACACCCGCATCCCCTGTCGCCCCAGCCCTGGGCTCTCCCGGCCCCCCCCCACATCCCCTGTCACCCCAGCCCTGGGCTCTCCCCTCCCCCCCCACCAGTGCCCTCCGCCCCCCTGTCGCCCCAGCCCTGGGCTCTCCCCCCGCACCTGCACCCTCCTGCTGCCCCAGCCCTGGGCTCCCCCCCCGCATCCCCTGTCGCCCCAGCCCTGGGCTCTCCCCTCCCCCCCGCACCAGTGCCCTCCGCCCCCACCCCCCTGTCGCCCCAGCCCTGGGTCACTGGTAACTCGCTCCCAGGGTGGGTCATCAGCATCCCGCTCATGACACTAGCAGGGGCGGAGGCTGCATCCACCCTACTCCTTCCTGGCGCCCAGGGGGGCCCTGACTCTGGCCGGCTGGGAATTGGGAGGGCAGAGCTGGGGGGACGGCCCCGGCAGGGGGCTGAGGAGTCGGGGCAGGGCAGCCTCAGAGGGAGCAGCCGGCGGGGAACGGAGCCCCGGAGAGCGGGACGTGGGCCCTGCACAGCAGCGCCCCGGGCACCGGTCCCCTCTTTGGCCCCGCTGCTGCTCCTGGCCGCCTTGCCGCAGCCCCTGGGCAGCTCGGGCCGCTTCGCCCAGCCCCGGCTGCAGCGCTGGGGGGCGGCCGCCCTGTGGCACTTGCAGGCGTCTCCGTGCGCCCCGCGGGGCGGCCCCCAGACCAAGTGTCCCATGCTCCACGTGTCGGAGCCTGCCGGATGGCTTGGCCATGGCCAGCGGCACGAACCACAGCGGCCACAGGGCGCCCCCCGCGCACGACACGCTGCTGCTGCTGCTGGACCCCAGTCCCGGGGCCAGCTTTGGCCACCCACTGAGGCTCTTCCACCTGGACTTCGGTGTCAGCTTGGGGGCTGGGACAGTGTCTACTTGGGGGAGCGCCCGCAGGGCCGGCCCCCCCCCCCCACACACACACCCAAATGCTGCCCCTGCAATGTGCTGCCCCAACACCTGCTTGCTTTGCCGGTGCATAGAGCCAGCCCTGAGCAAATCCCACTCCCATTCCCCACATTCTGGGGGTTGGATGTACCAATCACAGCTGTGCTGTAGGCGGGTTGCTGATGATGGCCAGACAGGGTCAGAGACCAACAGTGGCTCATCCCCTCAAAAATCTCCTTCCCCCTGGCATACCCCTCCCCCCTGGGTCTGAGCTGGATTTGGGGCAGAAAGGTGGGGAAGCCCAGGATGCTCTGACTCCACTCAGCTGTCACTCAGTTTGCCTTGTAAGCAAATTGTCCTTTTCCATCCCTAACTCCCACGTTCAGCAAATGCCACATCTCCCTCAGGCCTCTGCTCCCATCCCCACATTTCCTGCCTGCCTCTGCTGCCTAGGACACTAGGTGTTTTCCCCTCTTCCCATCCCGCTTCCCTTCCTCTTTTAAAGTCATAAGTTCCTTTCACCAGATGCTTGGAGAGCCTCCAGCTCTCGCTGTGTAGCTAGAGGGGACCATGCTTTGCTTTTGTAACAGCTGGGCAGGGCTGGCTCCAGGGCGGCTTCAGGATTTATGGTATCTCTGAAACCTGCATGTTGCCAAAATCAAAGTGTTCCTTGCACGCTCCACCCCACAAGCAGAGCTGACCCGGGTGACTATCTCTGGCCTCATCCTGAGGGCTGCTGCCCCTTCATACCAGGAACAGGGGAGGATCTGGACTCTGCATCCATATGGGGGTGGGGGCTACACCCCTGATTGGTTAAGATGCCATGGCCTGGCCTGTACCCCCAGTTTGGCAGAAATGGCAACCTCAGTTCAAGCACTTTGGAATTGTCTCCTTGGGCGTTGGGCAGGGAGGGGGCTTGGACCAACCCTTCCTGTGATGGAGGAGAGGTCTGAGCTGCCAGCTCTGCCCCTTTCCTTCCCAGGAGCCCCGTTCCCAACCCAGAATCATTTTCAAATTCACTCCTTCCAGTGGAGCAGGGCACTGTCCCAGCCGATAAAATGCCCATCTCCTCCCGCGGCCAGGTCAGTGCCCACTGGGCTCTTCTGGCAACATGTCCCTAACTCCGGCCTGTGGACCATCCCTCTGCCCAGGGGCACGGCCCTGCCTGGTGACTTGATCCTGCACACGGAGCCCCGTCCCCGCGGCTGGGGATGCTTGTTGCAAGGTGGGTATCAGAGGGGGCCCCAGGGCACAGGGGGATGGGATTGGACAGGCTGGAACTGGGAGAAGCCCCCTAGGAGTGAGCTGGATAAGGCAGTGCCATTGCCTGTCTGTGGGGAGCAGGGCTGCCCGGCACCCGCCATGTCTCAGCTGCGCTCTCATGACCGGCACTGGCCTGCAGCGCCTCCTCCTGGCCCCGGGCTGCTGTGGCAACTGCCAGCAAGCAGCCTCTGCCTCCTGTCTCGCTGCCCCAGGCCCCAGCCCAGAGTGGCAGAGACTCAAGGTGAGGGGGAGCCCCAACAGCAGCCCCACAGCCCCTGCCGCTGACTTCCCAATCAGCCCAGCACCCCGGCCTGCACCCTCCCAGCCCAGCTACCCCACCCCTGCACCCCTCCAGCCCAGCACCATCTACCCACCACCAGCCCAGCTACCCCCAAGCTACCTCTGCACCAGTGCAGCAGCCCCCACCCCTGCTCACCAACCCCAGGCCTGCACCCCCCCAGCCCAGCTTGTGATGACTCAGGTGCTCCAGCACTGGAGTAACAGCCTTGTGCCCCATCTACGATTCTGCTAATCTTCAGCCATCCTGCTTTTACATCCAGTATTTACCAGAGATCACTGTCCCCAAAGCTGCTCACTTAGGGAGCAGATGCTCAGGAGCCACTTGTCAAATCTTCATCCCTTATTCCTTTCCTGTTGTTGAACTACCCAAAAGGTCTGGAAAGCAAAGTGAGTAGGAGTGACTTAGCTCACAGCCTTCTGCAGGGCGCCAGACTCTCACGGCAGCCAGATCAGACCCTCAGGAGAGGCCTCAGGCTACAGGGCTTTATGTATCTGATGTTCTTGAACGGCACTAGGCCATGATGAGGACTGGCTAACCTCGGTGAGATCTCACAGCTGCTGTACGGCTTGTGCTTTCTCAAGGCTGGGATTTAGCCAAAGCTTCAGGCCAGAGCATGTTTTTAAGGTTGACTTATAAATGTAGGCAGCGCACACTCCCCCCGTGGAATTCGTTTCCAGGGGATGTTGTGAAGGCCAAAAAGTAGAGCTGGGTTCAAAAAAGAACGAGATAAGTTCATGGGGGACAGGTCCACCAACGGCTATTAGCCAGGATGGTCAGGGATGCAGCCCCATACTCTGGGTGTCCCTAACCCTCTGACTGCCAGAAGCTGGGAGTGGATGACAGGGGATGGATCACTCAATGATTGCCCTGTTCTGTTCATTCCCTCTGAATGGCCACTGCTGGAAAACAGGATACTGAACTAGACGGACCATTGGTCTGACCCGGTACGGCTATTCACATGTGCTTATGCTAAGACGCTTAGCCCCTTCCGCCTTCGTAGACACAGGCAGTGCAACACAGCTGCAACGGTTTAAGAATAAGGCATTTGAGATAACTTTGGACCAACATCAAGCTTCATTATTTTCACCTGAGCCAGTTACTACTCAGTATTTATTACTGTTATCAGAGGAACAGAATTGGCTCTCCTTCTACCTGCCTCCTTCCATGCGACAGACTGGATTTAAACATGTTATTCTAAAAAAGACTAATGCAAATTCTAACCTGGCAGTGCACTGAGAATGTTATGTTTCCCTTTAAAGATACAGCCCCTTGTAATAGTGAAGTTACTATATAAAAAGCTACACAACAGCATTAACAGATGGACTTTAAGACAGATTTCCATTATTAAAATAGATTTTTTCAGCAGAGTAGTCACTCTGGTGCATCAGATTCATTTCTCCTACCACACAAAGACCCTGCAGCCCATAACTCTTAGATACAGCCCTTGTAAGCAATGATAATGGTGATGTTACTTTATCAAAAAATAAACTTAGTCATTAGAAATGGGTTTTAAGGCAGATCTCCATTATGCAAATGAATCTTCTGGGCAGAGTAGTCACCCTGGTGCATCATATTCATTTCTTCTACCACACAAAGACCCTGCAGCCCATAACTCTTACAGTCTCGTCAGATTTTGGAAGCCGTCATAGGTGAACGGAGGGAGGATTGGTAAACATGAGGCACTTTTGGACAGGCAGGCAATATGGTTGACTTCACATACACTAGAGTCCTGCTCACTGCTGAAAAAGACGCCATCAGGTGAGTGCATGGACGGGTCTATGTCATAATAATTGTAGGGTCTCAGGAAAATGCTGACTCCATTTCCCACCGTCACTGTGTTGGGAATATCCTCAGCATGTGGGATGTGAAGGAAACCAGTTGTTATCCAGGCAACCAAGTCCTGGGGAAGGGAGACAGTGTCACATAATTTGGTTATTTCAAGAGAACATCCAGTTGGGAGCACATACTAGGGCAGACCAGTAACGTCACTGGTGTCCGAGGACAGAACCTGCGAATGCCACCTGCCGGGCTCCCTCTTTAGGAGAGCAGCTTGGACAATGGAAACATTTTCCTGACATTTTTTCCCCATTTGTTGCAATTTCAGATTTTTCAGACTGTCCTGACCAGCTCTGCTCATTCACTCTACACACGACTCAGTCGCAGGCACTTCACAAGGGCAAAGAATGAACAGGTGCCAACTCGGAAGAGGGGAAACATGGAGTGCAATGAGTTATTTCTCCTTCCCCAAGGTTTTCCTTTTGTCCCACAGAAACCAAGAGTCCTGTTAGCAATGTCTGTCCGAGCCCTGAGCAAAAGAATGGGGCTTGTCTGTGTGGGTCCTGGATTGTGGATAGCTAAGACTGAGCATAATACTCGGCACAGTGTAATACATGGCCCCAGCACAAAGAGAACCCAACTCACCTCGTTTACGATGGTCTCATTGTTTATGAAGTCATCAAAGGCCACAGTGGGCATCCAGGGGTCGTTCTGGTTGTAGATGCTGCTACTGGTTGGTTCCTCTTCTTTTCGTTTGGTGACGGCCAGTTTGTACCTAACGAGAGGAGAGAAAGAAGGCAGCCACACAGGACAGGGACATTTAAAACCAGATTGGGAGAAATATACTACAGGAAACACTCTGCCCTGACCCCACCTGGCAGGGTGGATGGGGCATGGGCTACATAATGTAATGGGTCTTTTCCATCTCAAGCTTCTATGATCCTAATGTACACCTCACAAAACGATTACCACAACATTCAGCCCAGCAGAAACACCAGAGACTGGTATGCAGGGTGCCAGTGAGGTGCATCAGCAGAAGGGGAATAGGTGTGACCTGGACTGGAATAGCAGGTACTGCAGGTCATGACTGAGATGCACTGACTGAGCTGTGGCCAAGGGGTGAAGCAGGACTAGGAAAACAGAGGGGGCTTCAGGCCACAGTTAAGGTGCACTGGAAGAAGTGTGTGGCAGCAGGGTACAAAATGAACCAATGAAGTAGAGAATTCAATCAAGGTTGCAACAGAGGTTTGGCTTTAAACTCCAAGGAGTGGGCAAACAGCTGATAAACGTAGCCTTAGTTATGCCCTTGTCATGGAATTAGTTACTTCCAGAGACCTCGGTGACATTTGCTGCTTCAGCCCCAGGGGCTGCAGGACCCTGGAGCTGGCAGCCAGTGGGGCCCTGGCAGGGTTCCAGCGACAGGTGACAGACTCCTGAGGGGGCCCTCCTCGGGGTTCCAGTGACCGTGCAGGAGGTGGGGGATGCCTCGGGCGAGCGGCTGGGGGTGTCCTGTTTTCTCTTTGGGAAATATGGTCACCCTGCATTTCCCAGCCGCTGTGGGTGGAGGGGGAACCCCACAGCTCCCAGCCACCACGGTGGTGGGGGAAACCAGGGAGCTGCAGCAGCAAAAGTCACAGACAGGTCACGGCTTCCGTGAATTTTTGTTTATTGCCCGTGACCTGTCCATGACTTTTACTAAAAATAACCATGACAAAATTGTAGCCTTAGGCATAACTCCCAGTGATTGGTAAGAGGGAACGTGATACCCTTTCATTAGAGCATACAAGAGCCTTTGCCCATGTCCATTCTATGGGTACCTGAACCATGCAGCCATTGGACACCTAGGCACCCACAGGTGACTTATGCATCATCATAAACTATGTGGTAACATCTAGATGAAAGCTGCCTACCTCCCCCAGCTGATAGCGCGCTCCATCGAACTGGTTTCTGGCAGATGTTCCCCGGTGAAGCTAACAATCTGGATCCTGTAGCCACGCTGGTGGCCCCACTTATTTTCACTGTTGGCTGCAAAATAGATGTATCTGGGCATGTTTGAATGGAGCCGGAACGCAGCCTTATCCTCTGTGTCCAGGACTGCTTTGGTGAGCCGTGGGCGCTGTATCTGGTGCTCTGGACTCCAAGGAGCCGTCACAGACTCAAATGCCATGTCATGGGCCACCAGAGTATTATTCACCCCTAAAAGCCAAAGAAAAATACTACTGAGAAATCACTTCCTGTGCTTCCTAGACAGCATGTGCATTCTCACCATCACCCCATCCCAGAGACTCTGCATGGGGCCATCTCCATGTCTGCAGCTCTGTGCCCAACAAGCAGTCTAATGCCAAACGAGCGGCTAAGTCCTTCTCAGCAACGACTGCAGTTGTGATGAGTGGCTGAGATGCAATGAGATGTGACCAACCCCATCATCTGGCTCCCGTAATCACCTAAGGTGAAACTCACCCTGTGCAGAGGGTTAAGTGGAGCCTAAGAGGTGCATAACCCTTGTGCTAGCCCCTGCACTCTCCCCAGATGACAATGCAGCTACTGTAATTAACAAACGTTACATATACAATAGATCAGTGGTTTTCAACCTTTTTTCATTTGCAGACCCCTAAACAATTTCCAATGGAGGTGCAGACCCCATAGTCTGTGGACCGCCAGGTGTCCGCACACCACAGGTTGAAAACCACTGCGATAGAGCAAGTCGAATATTTCTGCTCATGATTTTGCAGCTTCCTAGAAGAGAAGGTGAACTCTCAAGAACTGGGCGATTCCACGTAGTTCAGGGCCTGGCAGGGAATGAGTCTGAGCAGGAAGGGAAGGGGAGGGGAGGGCGGCTTTTGTCATGTGAATTCCAGGGATTTATAGAGCGGCATTATGATATTTTCTATTGTATTATCCGTCCCTTTCCTAATGGTTCTAACCTTCTGTTCACTTTTTTGACTGTCGCTGCACATGGAGCAGATGTTTTCAGGGAACTATCAACGATGACTCCAAGATCTCTTTCTTGAGCGGTAATAGCTAATTTAGACCCCATCGTTGTGTATGTATAGCTGGGATCATATTTTCTAACGTCCATTACATTTGCACTTATCAACATTGAATTTCATCTGCCATTTTGTTGCCCAGTTGCCTAGTTTTGTGAGATCCCTTTGTAACTCTTCACAGTCAGCTTTGGACTTAACTATCTGGAGTCATTTTGTATTGTCTGCAAATTTTGCCACCTTACTGTTCACCTTGTTTTCCAGATAATTTATGAATATGTTGAACAGCACAAGTCCCAGTACAGATCCCTGGGGGACATCAGTATTTACCCCTCTCCATTCTGAAAACTGACCATTTATTCCTACCCTTTGTTTCCTATCTTTTAACCAGTTACTGATCCATGAGAGGATCTTCCCTCTTAGCCCATGACTGCTTAGTTTGCTTAAGAGCCTGTTAGCCAAACAGGGCTCGTTTCCCCCCGGAGCTTACCTAATTACACCAAGGAGGCACGGAGAGACAAGAAGACGGGTACCAATCACTTTATTTGATCGATCAGCTGAGCGGGTGTGCCCTCATCGGCTAATGCCAGAGGAGAGACACACCCTACATGGCCGGACTGGCCCTTTTATAACCAGTAACAAACAACTTCGCCGGGAAGGGAGTACACAAGAACTTCTGTTG
The DNA here is from genome assembly GCA_003942145.1 of Platysternon megacephalum. Taxonomy (NCBI): domain Eukaryota; kingdom Metazoa; phylum Chordata; order Testudines; family Platysternidae; genus Platysternon; species Platysternon megacephalum. Next base: position 11,686,057 of record QXTE01000039.1, on the reverse strand, counting down.
CGGATACATGTATCATTTTGCAGGGAACAACAAGATATAACTGTTGCCTTCTCGCACTAACTACCTTGGAGATAGATAGGACAATAACAGCATTATAATAGTAAGCTAAATGAGCCATTGAAGCAGATAAGGAAATAGCTGACATGGTTATATACATGTCCTTAGTTCTATTAAGCTGTTTTCAGCATTTTTCCTAACAAGCCTTTGGTGAGGGACCTTATCAAAGGCTTTTCTGAAAGGCCAAGTACACGATACCCACTGGATCACCCTTGTCCACATGCTTGTTGACTCCCTCAAAGAATTCTAACAGATCGGTGAGGCCTGATTTCCCTTTACAAAAGCCGTGTTGACTCTTACCCAACAAATCATGTTCATCTGATAATTCTGTTCTTTACTATAATTTCAACCAATTTTCTGGTATTGCAGTTAAGCTCACCACCCTGTAATTGCCAGGACTTCCTCGGGAGCCTTTTTTAAAGTCGGCATTACGTTAGTTGCCCTCCAGTCATCTGGTCCAGAGGCTGATTTAAGCAATAGTTTACATACCAGTTAGTAGTTCCACAATTTCAAATTTGAGTTCCTCCAGAACTCTTGGGTGATACCATCTGGTCCTGGTGACTTAATACTGTTTAATTTATCAATTTGCTCAAAATCCATCTCTATTGGCACCTCAGTTTGGAACAGTTCCTCAGCTTTGTCACCTAAAAAGAATGGCTCGGGGGTGGCGTTCTCCTCCACAACTAGAGCCCTGCATATCCATGGATATCCGCTTTATAGCTGCAGATATCTGCAGCCACAGACCATTTTTGCGGATCGCAGATTGGACACAGATACAGATTTTGTATCTGCACAGGGCTCTACCCATATCCTTGGCAGTGAAGACTCTGCAAAGCATTCATTTAGCTTTTCCGCAATGGCTTATCTTCCTTGAGTTCTCCTTTTGCACCTCACTCATTCAGTGGCCCCATGGACTGTTTGGCATGGTTCCTGCTTCTGATGTACTGTCAAAAAAATTAAGTAAAAGTGGCTTATTCCACTACTAGGAGGCCTCCATATCTCAGTGAACTTCCAAAAAAACGTAAAGGCCAATACACAGGCTTTAGGACTAGCAGATGTTTGGACTGAAAGCAGAGTTCTTGGCCCAAACTCAACAGAACAAGCTGTGAATCGTAAGTCATATGCCAGGGCAATACTGGCTTACAAACTGCCATTTCTAGCACTGTAGTGCCTGCTTCTTCCACAACTACTGGACTTTATAGCAACGCATGATCAAGATCTCAAAGATCTCATATTGCCAAAGCCGATCGGTCACATTCTTATGGTAAACTCATCTCAGTTCATACTTCACAATGCTTTCAGAAAATCTCACCTCTACATTTCTGACCAGCAAAGGGGAGGGGCAGGGGTGAACCTCAGGTTTTGATGTCAGTACACAATGGTGTCCCGGCTGCTCTTGTTCAACCATGCACAGAGAGAAGGAAATTGAGAGCTGCATCTCTTCACCTTCAAATGTGAATGCGAATACTGCCATTCTTCATGAGCTGTGACCACACAGACTGCCAGGCAGGGGTGCTACCTACAACGCAGAAATGCATCAACTACCAGCTGAAGTGGTCAAAGAGTTCCAGCAAGGAGACTGTGGTCAAAAGATCATGTCAGAAGTTCAACCAGGTGGACCCTGATCAGAGCCAGGAGTAGCTTACTGGGGTAGGGAAGAAAGGACTGTAGGCAACACCAAGACTTGCTCAGCCCTCAGCAGATGGGCCTTGTCTTACAACCTGAGCGCCCACATCACAGCAGAACCATGATCCACGTTGGTTTGGATGGCCAACTTGTTCAAGAAAGGCAAGGAAGCGACGTGACAATGAAGATGAGGATTCATTCTTACGAACACTTCAGAGGTTCGAGGTGTTCTCTGGGGATGAACCACCAACTTCATTGCAAAATATCGCAACAAAAGATCTAGCTGCTGAAGCCATATAGGGCACGCTGCTGAATGCGAAGAGCCTAGGAAAAGTGAAACTGGGCAGCTGTGCTGAGAAACGACTGATGACACAAAAGAGGGATCCTGGTCACGTACATATTCATCATCCACTGCCAAAAAATAATGCTCCAACTTTTTCCAGGTTCTATGAGGTGGGGGAAGAAGTCAAAGGAAAAGCTTCAACTCTGAAGATGGACAGAAATATTCTTCAGCAACTAATCACAGCCTATGAAGCCAGCAGGACTGTGAATTTGCAACAGATTTTGACACACGAGTTAATGCCGATCCCTTTGGCATTAGCACAGGCAAATGACAGTCTAAGAACAGGCACAAAAGCAATATTGGGTGATGTACTGACAGCCGATGACCACTGCTCACCAACAGTTAACCCTGCTGGGAGGAGCTGTCTTGTGATAGATGCATAAGATTTGGTACAAGCCATAGGAAAGCCCTCCAGGGCCAAAACATTTGGAGACCTTGTAGACACATTTGTAAGAACAGGCCTGGAGCAGACTTTCACAGAATAGACATGCATTTGGCACTTACTGCAAAGAATATATTAAGTGTTGTACAAGGCAAAAATGCTCAAGAAGTACTAGACCCATCTGAAGAAAGGTGGAAGGCAGATACGTGCCTCTCCCAAGTAACCGGATGCAGCGGCAGCTCCAGGCACCAGCGCTCCAAGCATGTGTCTGGGGCGGCAAGCCGGGGGGGGGCGACCTGCCGGTCCCTGCGAGGGCGGCAGTCAGGCAGCCTTCGGCGGCATGCCTGCGGGAGGTCCGCCGGTTCTGTGGATTCGGCGGCAATTCGGCGGCGGGTACGCCAAAGCTGCGGGACTGGCGGACCTCCCGCAGGCGCGCCGCCGAAGGCTGCCTGCCTGCCGTGCTTGGGGCGGCAAAAAAGCTCGAGCCGCCCCTAACTGGATGAATTTCATTGCACTGCCAGAAAATCAAGAGGCTCCTGCAATACTTTTATCTGAGTAACTAAGACTAGTCTACTAACAAATTCAGTGCATGGACATGAGGTTGGTAAGGGCCTGTGGGAATAAGATAATCGAGATGTTCACGAGAAGGAGTCCCAGGAACTTTCCAAACTCTGTGAGCCAGGAAAAAGTGGTTATAGTCTCTGGTTCTCAGTTTGAGTTGCTCTGGCTTCTTCTGCTTAGGCAAAGTGAGTTTACTTGAGGCTTTCACTGAAAATAATTTCAGTGCAGCTACAGCAGGTCTGGGCTTATCTGCCCCTGCTTGCCCTCGGGAGGACAGGATGCCAGAAATCAAGCCCACAGCTCTATCCAGGTTGGATTATTTATTTGTATCTTTTTATTTTAGGAAAGAAGCACGTTGTCCTCCTCCAGTAATGCTGGGGTTGTTTGCTCCTCCCACGGACAGCAGCTTTTGTATAAAATCATCCATGTGGCTTTTGTCACAAATGAAAACAACGCCAAGAAAATCCCCATCAGCGCCAGGCAGCTGCAGCCCAGCAGGGTTAGTGCAGAGTGACTTGCAGTCTCACGTCCCAGCCTGTGCGGGGGGGGCAGGTGCCGTCTGTGCCATACCCTTGCAAAGTGCCTAGCGCAAGGAGTTCAAGCAAGATGCAGCAGAGCTGCCGTTGTTATTCAGGGGCAGGGCCGGCTCCAGGCACCAGCAAAGGAAGCAGGTGCTTGGGGCGGCCAATGGAAAGGAGCGGCACGTCCGGGTCTTCGGCGGCGGGTCCCTCGGTCCCTCTCGGAGCGAAGGACCCGTCGCCGAATTGCTGCTGAAGAATGAAGTGGCCCGGTAGAGCTGCCGCCGAAGTGCCGCCGACCACGGCTTTATCTTTTCTTTTTCCCCCCTGCTTCGCCACTTGGGATGGCAAAAAAGCTGGAGCCGGCCCTAATCGGGGATCACAGCTGTCAGCTGGCCCTGAGACGGAATCCAAAGCTCAGGGGTCAGAGGACGAGAGGCGGCAGAGGAGCCTGCTTGCAATACTGTGTGTCACAGGGATGGGGCAAAACACAGCCCTTTCCTTAACGCTGCTGCCAGAACACTGGCTGTGGTCAGCTGGACCCAGAGAAAGCCCTGGGACTGCAGAATGTACAGCTAAAGCCTGGCTCGTTAGGGGTCACTGATTTATAAGCACCCAGAGTGAAACGGCCCCTGGAAAAAGCTAAAGCGGCACCCAGAGAGTGGCTAACGGGATGGCATGGGCGAGAGTCTTCTCCTTTGTCTGGGCCCGGAGACCTTGCTGAGCTGCCTTGGCATTTCCGAGCAGCTGCACCAAAGGACGGTTAATGGCCAGGACCCCTTTTCCAGAGCACAGAGGCAGCCAGGGAGGTAATTGCTTGGTCCCAAGTGGAATCGCCCTTGCAGAGGAATTCAAGACACTCCATTAGCGCATGGAAAAACCCCAGGGTGCCTAGTCCCTACACTGGTGTAAAAGCAGGAATGAAGTCAGCGGAACTATACCTGTGTCAAACCAGCCCTCGGTTACCACAGCGATGGGCTGCAGCAGAAAACCCTCCGATAGAAACGAAGGCCAGTGAGCGGAGAATCGGGCCCAGGGTGTTGGGATGAGGACCGCAGTGGTTCCTGCTGCTGGTTTTGCATTCCTTGGGGTAGTCCTAGCCTTCAAGGGGCCTTCCGCAAGCAGAGGATGGACAGTTTATGCAGTTCATGTTACCAGAGGGGGATCCAGCACCCTGGGGTAGAGCCAAGGGGCACAGAGACCCTTCTGCCATGCTGGGGTTTTCAAAGAGAAAGGACCATTAGCTAGACAGAGAGCTAGTGAAGATCTGGGCCTGCAGGCAGACGGTGAAAACCCTGCCTGACCTGCCCCGTTCACTCGCCGTGCCATCACTGGCAAGTCCTAGCGTCAGGGAGCAGACGAGACCATGAGAGCTGGGACTGCAACAACCTGGCTACATGGGCGGGTGCATGGGCACTGTCACGCATCCGCTGGTCATGAAGGTGGAATAATTATTAAAGCAGAAACTTGGAACCAGCAAAAACAACGAGGAGTCCTTGTGGCACCTTAGAGGCTAATACATTTATTTGAGCATAAGCTTTCGTGGGCTAGAACCCACTTCATCAGATGCATGGAGTGGAAAATACAGTAGCAGGTATATATACATAGTACATGAAAAGATGGCAGTTGCCTTACCAAGTGGGGGGTCAGTCTAACGAGACAATTCAATTAACAGTAGAATACCAAGGGAGGAAAAATCACTTTTGTAGTGGTAATAAGGGTGCCCCATTTCAAACAGTTGGCAAGAAAGTGTGAGTAACAGTATGGGGGAAATTAGGTTTTGTAATGACCCATCCACTCCCAGTCTTTATTCAGGCCTAATTTGATGGTGTCCAGTTTGCAAATTAATTCCAGTTCTGCAGTTTCACATTGGAGTCTGTTTTTGAAGTTTTTTTGTTGAAGAATTGCCACTTTTAATTCTGTAATTGAGTGACCAGGGAGATCGAAGTGTTCTCCTACTGGTTTTTGAATGTTGTAATTCCTGATGTCAGATTTGTGTCCATTTATTCTTTTGCGTAGAGACTGTCCGGTTTGGCCAATGTACATGGCAGAGGGGCATTGCTGGCACATGATGGCATATATCACATCTGCTGCTTGGGCGGTTTCCTGACTGTCATCCATATGAAGCCCTTTGTGCTGGGTAGGACAGAGAGCTCCGTTGTGTGCACAGGTAATCCATGCAAAAACGTGCTCCATGTAATCTACAGTCACAGGCTATCTGGCCCTTGAAGGCAAGAGGGGCTCAGCCTGGCCATGATCTAGCGGTTACCCCTCAAGCCTTGCCCCGATATAGCCACGTGGGGCGATTAGTGATCCCAGCTGGGTGTAATGGAGTTGGAGCGACTGAGCACGGCTGCAGAGAACCTACTTCCCCAGAGCTGAACTCAGCTGACAGGAGCAGACCCAGGAGAGCGGAGCTGGGACTGTCCTCTCTCTCTCTCTCCCCCTCTCTCGGGGAAGGGCCTGCTAAGCAAACTGAGGAAGGCTGTGGGGACAGACCTGATCCCTGTGGGAGGCCCTGGAAAGGAGGCAAGATCCAGGGAGAGCCTGCAGAGGAAGCAGGATTCTCCTGTGGAGAGAAACCCCCAGGGAACAAAGTAGGCTCCAGGGTGGGGTGGGGCTGAGATAGGCTTTGTAAGTGAAAGCAGAAATCTTCAGTAGCCCAAGGGGGCAGGTGAATTATTCGGGTTTGCTTGGCTTTTCGCTTGGATCTTCCGGTTACCCTGGAAGGGGCTTGAACGTTGTGCCTTGGCCATGGAAGACCTGGTGAGAAGCAGACAGCCTGCAGGCAGCGCTGGTGCCATTACACATGGACGCAAGGGGGGGGCGCTCCAAGGGTGAATGTGCCCCACCGCATCTGTAAGCTCTTCAGGGGAGGGGCTGTCTAGTCACCACATGTTCGCACACCGCCTAGCACACAGGGCCCCGTTCCCCCAAGGAGCGGCCCTCGTGGCCCTTGGCGCTGCTTTGCAGCAAGCAGCAGCTGAGCCTGGAGGCGTGAGCCCCACTTCCCGCAGAAAGGCACAAACGCTGTTTCGGCTCCGGCGCGATGATTCTCCCCGTTCAGCAAAGGCCCTGCCAGCTTCCAAGGAGTGGGCGGAACATCACAAGGCAGGAACTCAAACAAGCTAGAGTTGAGGGTTGTCGGAGAGACCCAAACTGACTGGCAGAGCCCCAGCAACCTCAGCCCCACGCCAGCGGGACTCCTGGGGCTCTGCAGATGTGAGAAGAGTTAATCTCTAAATGTGATGCGTGCCCCATTCCCAGGTGATTGGGTTGCTGAACTGATGGGGGAGGCCTGGTGGGTCACCACCTTAGACCTGACCAAAGGCTCCTGGCAAATTTCCACTCCTTTTGGCATCTTGGGAAGAAATGGCTCTTCCCCCATATGGCTCATCCTGTTTCTGAATCCTGCTCCTTGGATTACAGTGCTGCCTCAAGCCTGGGCCTGGACCCTTCAGCATCGTGGCTAGCTCGCTTACGCGTCCCGGCAAGTGAACGAAGTATGGGCTGGATGAATGGACTATCAGGTGGATAGAAAGCTGGCTAGATCGTCGGGCTCAACGGGTAGTGATCAATGGCTCCATGTCTAGTTGGCAGCCGGTTTCAAGTGGAGTGCCCCAAGGGTCGGTCCTGGGGCCGGTTTTGTTCAATATCTTCATTAATGATCTGGAGGATGGCGTGGACTGCACCCTCAGCAAATTTGCAGATGACACTAAACTGGAAGGATAGATACGCTGGAGGGTAGGGATAGGATACAGAGGGACCTAGACAAATTAGAGGATTGGGCCAAAAGAAACCTGATGAGGTTCAACAAGGACAAGTGCAGAGTCCTGCATTTAGGACGGAAGAATCCCATGCACTACTACAGACTAGGGACCGAGTGGCTAGGCAGCAGTTCTGCAGAATAGGACCTAAGGGTTACAGTGGACGAGAAGCTGGATATGAGTTGACAGTGTGCCCTTGTTGCCAAGAAGGCTAATGGCATTTTGGGCTGTATAAGTAGGGGCATTGCCAGCAGATCGAGGGACGTGATCATTCCCCTCTATTCGACATTGGTGAGGCCTCACCTGGAGTACTGTGTCCAGTTTTGGGCCCCACAGTACAGAAAGGATGTGAACAAATTGGAGAAAGTCCAGCGGAGGGCAACAAAAATGATTAGGGGGCTGGAGCACATGACTTATGAGGAGAGGCTGAGGGAACTGGGATTATTTAGTCTGCAGAAGAGAAGAATGAGGCGGGATTTGAAGCTGCTTTCAACTACCTGAAGGGGGTTCCAAAGAAGATGGATCTAGGCTGTTCTCAGTGGTGGCAGATGACAGAACAAGGAGTAATGGTCTCAAGTTGCAGTAGGGGAGGTTTAGGTTGGATATTAGGAAACACTATTTCACTAGGAGGGTGGTGAAGCACTGGAATGGGTTACCTAGGGAGGTGGTGGAATCTCCTTCCTTAGAGGTTTTTAAGGCCCGGCTTGACAAAGCCCTGGCTGGGATGATTTAGTTGGGGTTGGTCCTGCTTTGAGCAGGGGGTTGGACTACATGACCGCCTGAGGTCCTTTCCAACCCTGAGATTCTATGATTCTAATTGCTGCTCCAGGGATTTATCCCAGCTCCTGAGACCAGCCACTCCTAACGCCAGCCACCCCTCTGCATTGGTTGTTTTTTTTCTAGGTAGAGAAGATAAAGCCAGTGAAGAGCATTATTTACTTCCATCCTGAGGCTCTTCCCTTGCCTCCCCACACCTGCTTGGCCAGGCACCTGCTGAGTGACATTTGTTTGCATGAATCTTTCCTTATTAGAGACAGCAACGCTCTGGCTCACATGGCTATCGCCCCTGGAGAAAGCCTATGGACCAAAACCCCACTAGGCAAGCAGCAGAAACGGCTTCTCACCAGGAGGGCACCATTCTTAAAAAGGTGATGTTTGGCCTGAGGTACCAGGTGCTGGGCATGTGGATGAGCCTGGGCTGAGAAATGCAACAGAAATAAGCAACCACGAGACAGACTCCTAACGGAGAACCTCCCTCTCCCTGTTTCCCAACAGAAATCTTATCATGCCATGTTGGACAAGGGCCATTTCCTTGTGAAAGGACAGCTGGCTCCCACTTCCTCCAGCTGGAAATTCCACTGGACAAATTAAAATACTATTGGGTTAGTGGTCCCCTGGTGAACCAACAGCGACCAATGGAAGGACCTTGATGGAGTCTAGTGCAAGTCAGCATGGGTCATCACCCTGGGCACTGCGGCAGGAAGCAGGAGACCTGGATTCTGTCTTACTTCAGTTACTCTGTGAGTTTGGTATTCTTGTCCCCTCCGTTTCCCCGTTTAAGTGAGAACGATACGGTTGACCCAGCTATGACTGAAGGTCTGATCCATGCTCACTACGGCAGTTTGCACTAGAGTATCTCCCATCTGCCGCTTCTTGTCAGTCACTCTCATGTCCCCACCGCCAGGAGCTCTCTGCCTTTCTGCCCCGTCGAGTGGCTGGGATTCAGCAGGCTGGCTTCTCTCTGCAGAACCCCAAAACTCCAGTTCGTTTGGCGCTGGGAAGGGTGCAGGGGCTGCTGTTACCAGAATTCAGGCCAGAGCCCATTGCTGAAAGCAGCTGGTAGGGCAGACTTCTAACCTATTCATCTGATGGACATTTGCAAGTCACGTGCAGAGCAGAGACAGACAAGTGTGCATGATGCAGGCCTCAACCCACCTGCCCCAGACCCACCACGCCTGAGTGTGCTACGGCTGCTTCAACCCTCGGCAAAATCCCAGAGGGCTTGTGAGCAATAGGTGAAACGTAAGAGGTTATTTAAAATCGGTTTGTGCATGTCCTGTGCCTCTCACCGAGCCTGGGAGCTGCACAGAGCAGCCTCAGTGCTAGAAGTGAGCACCAATGTTCCAGCCTGGGGAGTCGGGTGAGGTTCCTGTGACTGCTAGAAACTGATCGGCCAGCATCTCGTCTGCTGTAGGATTGACATTGGTTGGGTGCTCTAACGCTGCTCTCTGCTGGCTGAGAGTTGTGCTGCCGGGCTGAGCCAGACAGTCGGCCAGTTACACTCATGACACTGCCCAAGCTTATGCTCAAATAAATGTGTTAGTCTCTAAGGCGCCACAAGTAATTCCTGTTCTTCATGCCACTGCACTGACTCCAGCGAGTCAGCCAGAGAACGCAGGCTGCTGTATCCGCAATGTCCGCACCCCTCTCCCAGCGTTCGGGGATGGTGGGTATTAGAATACAGGCGCCTGGGGGAGGGAGCTGCACAGCCTGTTCACGTGGGAGAGGGGTACTGAGCACCGTCTTTCAGCACTCCCGGGGTGGGGAATGGCCTGAGCTACCGCAGGCAGCGCCCTGGGCAAGAGGAGAATCCTCATGGTGACCCAGTAGCTGCAGCTGTTGGGCTCTGTACTCACTAAGGCTCTGGGACTAGCTTGCACTTTCCATTAAGATTCTTCACATAAAAACCTCTTGGGTTTCCCATGCACGCTCCGGGCTGGAACACAATGGACGAGGGTCCAGGAACGTGACCTCCCATTTCATCCAGAAAGGGAGGGGATGTTGCCTTTATACCTGCGCCCACCCACCCCGCATTCAGTCTTGGGCTGTGCAACTTTTCCTGCAGCCCACGGGACTGACCTCGCTCGCTGACACCCTACGGCGTCTTTCACGGGGGGGTTGGCACTTCGGCCAGATATGTTCAAAATGCCCAGTGGAGACTAGAGCTAAAGAGGAGATCAGAGCGAGAGATTTTACTCTGGAGAAAGGAGGAGGGTAGATGAGACACCTCCGCTACAAACAAATATCATCTCTCTCTCTCTCACACACACACCCCCACCCTGTTCCTGTCTTCCCTTTCCTAACACTACTTTTGGGATAGCCTAGGATTGGAACGTGGGCCTGGGCACTGTGTGTCAAACACAACACAAAGAGGGAAAACAGAGAGATGATTAGAAACAGAGAACTCTGCATTACCAGCCCTAAGACAGAAAGGAAACAAAAGAGCCACAGCAGGGAGATAAAGACACCTGAGTCTTATCCAAATGAGTCCCAAGCAGGCGCTTTTGGTTACCTACATTTTAGGGGATAAACAGCCTCTCCCTGTAAGCCTTCAGCCTACGTGGCCAAATCCCCCAAGCAGAAGGAGTTACAGAGAGTGGAGAGCAGACATCTCCATCGAGGAAGCTAATGCACAAACAGCAGTAATGAGACCAGAGCAATTCTGGGATGTTCCTTATTGATTTACAAATGAAACACATGTTCAGTGGTTGTCTCTAGAACTCTTCACTGTTTATCGGGTTTCAGATTTTGACAAATAGAGATTCCTTAACTTCATTTCCTTCAAGGGTGGAAATCTGTAAAATGACCAGTATTCCCCAGCCGTGCCTTTGCTTTTCATAGAATATCAGGGTTGGAAGGGACCTCAGGAGGTCATCTAGTCCAACCCCCTGCTCAAAGCAGGACCAATTCCCAGACAGATTTTTGCCCCAGAGATCCCTAAATGGCCCCCTCAAGGATTGAACTCAAAACTCTGGGTTTAGCAGGCCAATGCTCAAACCACTGAGCTATCCCTCCCCCCTACTCAGGGCTCCATTCTCTCACTTTGCTATTAATCAGAGAGGTTACCCAGCAGCCTCCCAGCTATTAAGGAGTCTGACCAGCAGCAGAGCAAGTTAACACTTCCTCACCATAACCAGAGTGAGGATACAAAAGGGGGCAGAGATAGAGAAACACTATTGATGGGGTACACGTCAGGCAGGCAGAGAAAGGAGAAAAGCAGCACTCCAGAGTCCACGAGAAACCTCATTTTGCAAATCTAAATGTACCTGGGAGGTGCTGAGATACTAAAAGGATGGGCACAAAACTAGAAAGAAAAGTTGCACAGAAACCTACCTGCAACGTCCAAGTCCACTTTATAATTGATGGAATGGGTGTGTACCGTCCCCAGGGTGTGATCCCCAACCCTATTGCCATAGTCCAGACCGTCACCGTAGAGAAAGGACGAAGTCATGTAGCCTGTGGCATGGACTTTGGCCTCGATCGCTCCGTTCTGGTAGAAGATGAAGTCCCAGACGTAATCATAGTTGCCCAGAGTGGCAATGGACCGAAGGAGCAGAGCAGAGTTGGTCAGACCCCCATAGTACAGGGACTGCAAGTTGGAGTAATGGCGCCTCAGAGGAGACCCCGAGTTCTGCTCAAAAATGCAGATGGAGTTTTTATGCGTTTCAGGTGTCTCTGTTTCAACTAAGTAGTGTGTGTCTACGTAGGTGGCTGAATAGGGGCAATCAACCCCCCGGACTAATGAGTACGTGAATCTCCCGATGCCAAAGCTCCCATCCATGTACCTGGTTGACATCCCTCCAGGACAGTTGGACCCATAGACAGATATAGCATCCTGGACACTGATTTCATAGACAATCCTCTCCCCCTTAAATCTGATGTCAAAGAGACGCATCCCCGTGTTCACATTCACCCCAAAGGCAAAGCTCCAGGCCTGGGAGACGACTTGGTTGTTTCGGACACTGTAGCGGGGCCCCTGAGGCTCGTACTGAAGAGGGAACGGAGCCCTAGGGGCTGCTCGGGGCTGCATGGAAGAGAATCCCCCGTCGGGTGGGACTCTCGTAACTGGGCCCACTTTGACACGGCCCTGCTTGAACTCGCTCTCCAGCTGCACCAAGTCCCCGTAGTACTGGCCGTTATAGAACGCTTTTCTCACCCGCCATTGGGAGACGTCCAGGCTGCCGTGATCAACCAGCACCTCCAGCCCCACCGGGTGCAGGAAATAGCCGCTCACGTTGTGGAACAGGGCACACCAGGTGTTGCGGTCTCCGGACTGGAACCCCCGGGGGGCTGAGGTTAGTGATACAAAATTGGTCCCATCAGAATTAAATACTTGACTCAGGAAGGCAGGGGCTGTTGGGAACACCTGCTTCTGTATGAAGCTTTCAATCTGCTCGTACTCCTTACCCAGCACCGGTCTGCGGTGATACGGCAGCTTCCCTCCGTACTTCTGCACTGTGATGTCCTGGTGAGTTGTTGGCTTTGGCAGGGGCCCCACCACGTATTCCGTGACATTCGGATCTGGTTGGTTTCCAAAATACACCACAGCCAGCGCCTGCCGGGGGGGTCGCCTGCCCCCACGATCCAAGAACCCCAGCACCTCTGCCTTGGCGGGGAGCTGCACATCGACGTAGTAAATGCAGTTATCGGAGGGGTTTGCATTATAGGCGTCTACCAATGGCACCCCAAGGCTGCGCTGCAGGTACCTCACCACTTGCACCATTTCTTCCGGCGTCAGATCAGCGAAGACCAGGCTCTGGTCGCTGTGCTTTCCCTCCAGGCTGCTCAGGCTCTGCGGCTCACAGCTGGCTGGTCTCCCTCCTCTAGTCAGCAACACACAAACCAAAGCGACAATTGTGGCTAGCGCCAGAACCAGGAGGATGAGGACAGTTTTCAGGTTCATGTTGCTGCAGCCACGAAGGCAGAGGAGACTGTGAGGCTTCAGGAGCCACTTCCAGAGTGGTGTTCCCAGCTACAAGCAGCCTGTTTAAGCTGCAGCTGAATGGGTTAAATACAGGAAACATGAGATGTGGAGGCGAGGTGGGAGGAGGAGATATGAAGTTTGTGGGGACCAGAAAGGGCAGGTCTTTGCTATCAGCCCGTCCAGCACGCTCTGTGTTACAGCGTAACTGATATACAGACGACCAGTTACAGAACAGGCGCCATTACTTGTTTGTTCAGACCAACTTCCAGAGGCTGCCTGTAAAAGTTGTGATCCAAGCACTCAGCATCAGTAGGGGGGTGAAACCAAATCTGCAAAAGGCTGGAGATTTTTTGCTATAGTGCAGAATTTCATCCCTTCCCGACTCACTGAACTTGGACTGCTCCTGGGGCTCCTTTCTCATGAACTCTCTACACTGCTGCTAGTTTCTGGTTCTCAATCTGATTTGCTCTTGCATTTCCTTGGTAAGCAGGGTGGTTGTATGGTCATCTCTGAAAAGGGTTTCATCTTGACTGTGGCTCTGGATTAACCAACGCTCGTTTGGGACAAAGACTGGAGCCTAGGGCCACAGCAAATGTGGCGGAAGGCGCTAGGTGAGGATTTGGATTTTAATGCGCACTCAGGCCTTGCCTACACATAGGAATCAGCAATGGTGCAACGGCATGAAGATAGTGACAGTGGCTCAGTCCTCTAATGGAGACATGAAGCACAGCTGACGTCAGGGGCCTATGCTGGGGTTTGCATTGGGGTAACATCTCTAACAGACAAGGCCTCCATCCCCCCCACCACACACACACACACACACACAATTCCAGGAGTCAGCATTTCTGGGTTGCTAACACGAAGCAGGTCCTTGTGGGATAGAGGGGAGGCAGGGGATCCAGCTCCTAACGGTGCCATGTCTGGCTCGGGGGGGATGCAAAGTGTCTTTTTTACTGTTCCCTTTTTGCAGAAGCCGTTTTAATTTAAAGACCCTCCCCCCCCCCAATGCTGCTGCTCCCCTGGTGCTTTCCCAGAGTCCCTGCTGAACTGACGTCTTGCTGAGTCGCAGCCCGACAGACCGACCTTCCGACAAGGAAACTGCGACCTGGTCTCCTAGCCCCGTTGAGATGAATGGGGTTACCAGGGACCCCTGAGCATAGACACTTAGACACGTAATTGTTTCAGCCAGCAGATGGCGTGCGCAGTAGCACCAAACCACCCTGGTGTGTAGGACATTATATAACTCAACTAACCGTCCACGGGAACTGCCGCTGGAAAACATGCCTGGCTGTCTCGAAGCAAGAGGAATTCAGCAGCCGCAAGGAGGCCAGTTTGGGGTCCGAGTCTTGGGACCTGAACCATCAACGTTCCCAGAGATCAGTAAATGCTTAGCACTGCACAAGCGAATCAGTCGCTGGTATCCCTGCTTTACACTGGGGAAACTGAGGCACAGTGGGGAAAGGTGACAACCCCAAGGTCACAGGGAGCGGCAGCGGTTAGAACTAGCAAGACCCTGGCTCCCACCCTATGCCTGGCAACTGACGGGTATAAGAAAAATACACACGTTTCCAAACTGCTACCTTACACGTTTTCACTCTTGCTGGGATTCGCATGGCTCCTGCGGTTTGTGACTTTCCCTGACTCTTCATTTGAATAAGTCAATAAATAATGTTGCAAAGAGCTCTAAGGGTAAGGAAGTGACCAAGGATGCTGCTGCCGGCCATCTGCAAGAGTTCTGCATCTCGGGGCAGCCCCCACTCCTGCAGTTCTACAGAATACAGGCAGCCCTCGACTTTACCACGTCCGACTTACCACGAACAGCACTTACGACGTTTCTGAATTGACACCCTGATTCCACTTACGACAATTAGTTTCAACGTTATGATGCTCGGTCCTGCAATAGAGTGGACTGCGGTTCCGAGTTAGGACGTTTCGACTTACGACGCAATTTTCAGGAACCAATTGTGTCATAAGTCCGAGGACTGCCTGTAGCACGTAATAAGTGAGAGGCACAGGAGAGAGAGAGAGAAACATCACCAAGAGACCTACCTCCAACGTCCAAGTCCACTTTATAATTGATGGAATGGGTGTGTACCGTCCCCAGGGTGTGATCCCCAACCCTATTGCCGTAGTCCAGACCGTCACCGTAGAAAAAGGACGAAGTCATGTAGCCCGTGGCTTGGACTTTGGCCTCGATCGCTCCGTTCTGGTAGAAGATGAAGTCCCAGATGTAGTCATAGTTTCCCAGAGTGGCAATGGACCGAAGGAGCAGAGCAGAGTTGGTCAGACCCCCATAGTACAGGGACTGCAAGTTGGAGTAATGACGCCTCAGAGGAGACCCCGAGTTCTGCTCAAAAATGCAGATGGAGTTTTTATTAATTCTAGGGTTTGGGGATTGAGCTAAGTAGTGTGTGTCTACGTAGGTGGCTGAATAGGGGCAATCAACCCCCCGGACCAACGGGTACGTGAATCTCCCGATGCCAAAGCTCCCATCCATGTACCTGGTTGACATCCCTCCAGGACAGTTGGACCCATAGACAGATATAGCATCCTGGACACTGATTTCATAGACAATCCTCTCCCCCTTAAATCTGATGTCAAAGAGACGCATCCCCGTGTTCACATTCATCCCAAAGGCAAAGCTCCAGGCCTGGGAGACGACTTGGTTGTTTCGGACACTGTAGCGGGGCCCCTGAGGCTCGTACTGCAGAGGGAACGGAGCCCTAGGGGCTGCTCGGGGCTGCATGGAAGAGAATCCCCCGTCGGGTGGGACGCTCGTAACTGGGCCCACTTTGACACGGCCCTGCTTGAACTCGCTCTCCAGCTGCACCAAGCCCCCGTAGTACTGGCCGTTATAGAACACTTTTCTCACCCGCCATTGGGAGACGTCCAGGCTGCCGTGATCAACCAGCACCTCCAGCCCCACCGGGTGCAGGAAATAGCCGCTCACGTTGTGGAACAGGGCACACCAGGTGTTGCGGTCTCCGGACTGGAACCCCCGGGGGGCTGTGGTCATAGCTGCTAAATTAGTTCCATCATAATCAAATATTTGATTCAGGAAGGTTAGAGCTGTGGGAAATGCCGTCCTCCGTAAATACCCAGCAATCAGCTTGTACTCAGCATCCAGCACCGGTCTGCGGTGATACGGCAGCTTCCCTCCGTACTTCTGCACCGTGATGTCCTGGTGAGTCGTCGGCTTTGGCAGGGGCCCCAACACGTCCTCCGTGACATTCGGATCTGGTTGGTTTCCAAAATACACCACAGCCAGCGCCTGCCGGGGGGGTCGCCTGCCCCCATGATCCAAGAACCCCAGCACCTCTGCCTTGGTGGGGAGCTGCACATCGACGTAGTAAATGCAGTTATCGGAGGGGTTTGCATTATAGGCGTCTACCAATGGCACCCGAAGGTTTTCCTGAAGATACGTCACCACTTGCTTCATTTCTTCCGGCGTCAGATCAGCGAAGACCAGGCTCTGGTCTCTGTGCTTTCCCTCCTGGCTGCTCAGGCTCTGCGGCTCACAGCTGGCTGGTCTCCCTCCTCTAGTCAGCAACACACAAACCAAAGCGACAATTGTGGCTAGCGCCAGAACCAGGAGGATGAGGACAGTTTTCAGGTTCATGTTGCTGCAGCCCCGAAGGCAGAGGAGACTCCTGGAGCGTTACAGCAGCTTCCAGAGAGGCTGCCGTCAGCCTGTTTGGACTGTGGCTGGATGGTTAGTACAGGAAACATGAAAGGTGGAGAGAGGCTGGGGGAGGAGATCTGAAATTGGTGGGGACTAGAAGGGGAAGGTCTTTGCTCCCAGCCCATCCCGCACGCTCTGTGGTCCTCCAAGAGCCATGCATTAGGAAAACTACTGGAGCCGCAGGGCCAGTGACTCATAAGACAAATTTCACATCATTATGTCGCTTTTTGTAGTTTGGCCAGTTTGCTGAGGTTACCCATGACGGCTGGGATGGTGTTGTCGGCATCAGGTTAGGGAATGGAGGTGGGCACGTTACCAGCCTGTGAAAGTGGAGATTTCACCACCACAGCTTAGAATGTCACCTCTTTGCATTTCACTGAGTTTCCCTAATTTCCCAGGCTCCTTCCTTCCACACACACGCCCTGGCTGTGTGGTTTTGGTTCCCAGTTTGAGCTCCAGCAGCAGCTCCTGTGCGGAGGAACATGCCCAACTATGTAATAGCCAAAGGGATGGGGCAGCCCCAGCCAGGTCCAGTTTAGGGCCTTAGTCTCAGCACCCAAATCACAATTACTAATTAGCACCAGCATCATGCCACTGCACAGCCTGTAATTAGCCAATCTTGGTCACACTCCCATGAGACAACTCAGGGTCATTAGCCCTGCTTCATGGGGTGAGAGGAGAGGACGTCCTGCAGGGCACCAGGAGAGGCAGAGCCAGGGTTAACACACAGGAGTCCCTGGATTCCACCATGTGCTCATCCCTCTCCCCAGGCTGCCTGGCCACACACTGGTGACCAGCTTGGTACCGGATGGGCGGGTTCAGGGAAAATAGAAGACACATTTTCCCTGGACTGAGCATGGCACTGGCAGCCTCCTGCTGGAACTCCCACTGGTTAGCATGACTTTTCTGGACTCATTTTAATAAGTTACTGTTTTCCTGGGTCTCCCTGAACCTCCAGAAAGGCGCAGGTGTCACAACGTGCTGGTGAGACAGACACAGCAGCCTGAGACTGCTCTGCAGAGAGCAGAGATTTGGGGCGCACAAGCCCTGCAGCTTTAGCCGTAATCCCTGCCCGATCTCCAGCCTGTGCTGAACACACAAGGAAACCAAGAATCAAAGCAAGTTTCCATTCCTGCTGCCAGCCTCTTTCCTGCTGGGGGCAGGTTGCTTCCTCCTCAGGCAGTTCCACCTTTACTTCTTCCATTGCAGCTTCCCTCACCTTGGGTTTGGACCCATCTCCCTGCCCTATGGAGAAGCATTTAGCCAGTGCTGCTGACAAAGTGCCTACACCGTCCCATCATTGGCCCCAGCAGCCTTCTCTGGCCTAGGCTGCAGCTGTGAAGACAGACACAAGCGGACTCATGTCATTTCTGAGTCCTTGGCAGCTAGAGTCTAGCGCTGTGGCGAGGGCAGGAGCCGCTGCAGTCACCATTCACCACCAGGCCTGTTGGCAGGAGAATTAGACACGTGGCTACCCCAGAAACATGCATCTTTCATTCTGTCGGACTCGCTAGTATCACCCCTGCAGACAACATGAACCCAGGGAGGAGACAATCCAGGAGTGGCACGCGCAGCAGCAGCCTTGCCAATGGAGCCCGGCTAAGAGCGATGCAATGACAGCTGATGTCTCCGCTAAGCTGTCTAAAGCCAGGCACAGGCTGCAAACACGGCGCTTTTCTAAGTGACAGCGAGTGCTTAAAGCAAAGTGGATGAGCTCTACAGCTGCTGGGATCCAGTGCGGAGGGAGCTTCAGGGTGGCCTGAACACGCCGGACTGGGATTTGTTCGGTGTGTTTCGATATAGATCTAAGCTCACTAGTTACCCCACAGTGAAAACCAACCAACCCACGCTAATGAGCAGCCTATTTGTGGGGAAGGATACGGCCAACGTGGAGGGAATTTGTTCTTCTCTGCTACTGCTCCCACGAGTTTCGAGCCTGTGTATGTGCCCGAGGGTGTCCCAGTGCAGTGCAGAGTCTAAATGTGCAGTACTCGATACCATCTACTTCTGTGGCACTTTTCCAGCTGAGGGACCTGAAAGCATTTGATAAAGTTCTCCGGAATGACTGCAGCCCCCCACTGCAGACCATTTTCAGAGTAAGTGGAGAACAAACCTGAATCCATTTCAAACTGCAAGGGAAATTTCAGGAAGCAAATGAAATGAATTGAACAGCAGCACAGCCAGGACACCTGTGCAAACACTCTGACTCTTACGAAAAGTGAGCTGGGTTCTTTAAGAAGCACAAGTGCTAAAGGCCTTGGTTTTATGTCTCAACTCAAAGAGAACACCTCCAGCAGCTAACTAACTCGGAACGTAGAAAGTATCAAGTCTTCTTACTAGCAGCAACACAACTTGTTTATTCCGTTTCAGAGCATGTATCCCGTTCCACACGTCCTATCCAGCCGCAGTATGGAACTTCTCGCAGCCCTGCCCCAGAGAATTCACTTCCTGATGAGGTTTATTTTAGCTAGTTAATTCCTTTTTGGAACCACCTATTGCTACATCCTGGGTTTGGTAAATTGCCCACCTCTCCCTGCCCCCACAAAGGAGTGAGAAGGGAAGAGTTTCGTGTTGTTCTGAGGAGAGCAGACTGTGCAGCTCACACAAGTACAGCTGTACAATCTGTAGTAAGTGAAGGCCCTGATAAAGGCCCAGTATGAGGCCTGAACTGAAGTAATGGTCAAGACTTTGCTAACATAAAGCAAAGTTAAGCTGTGAGCCAGAGGCAGGCCCTGCTCACAGAAGCTGGCAAGGAAAGGGCTGATGCTGCAAGAAGATACATACCTAAAAGGTACAGAACACTAGATATCATGTATACATTCCACACAGATAACATGGAACAGGCCGACCCATCCCAATGACGGGGGCAAAAGGGTAAAATGATGGATAGAGTTGTTTTGATCGAACCAATCTGTACAAGGTGAGAGGCGGCACCTTACTACGTAGAGGGGTTGTACCTTGCTGTGTAGAAGGGTTGCACCTTAATACGTCAGGAGTGATGTGTAATTTGTTTGTACCTGTGTATAAGAACGTATCCCTGGGGCAGTGTCTTTGTCCAGCCATAGGGGGAGTGGAAAGTCCCGCCACTAAGCCGGGTCCTTGCCAAGAGGCACTTTCTCGTAGTATGCCCTGAGTTAGGCTAAGAAACCTACAGGGAACTGCAATTGTGTCCGAGATCGCAATAAACCTAGTCGACGTGACTTTGCATCTTACTGGACTCTGTGGTTATTGGGGGTTCTCGTCGGGTCTGCTGTGCCAGCGATCTGCAGAGCTGGGGCAGCACACAGAGGGAACACACGCACGCAGCCGAGTGATATCAACAGGAGAAAGCAGAGCACCATACCGGTAGCATCTGAACAACACAATCCATCTCTGCAACGTATCGAAACCAAACCCAAAGCCAGCCAGCGGCAGCACAAGAATGCCAGCCACCGGGGCAGGGAGCACATTACTCAACTCCCCGGGAGCTGGCTGGGCCTGTCTACTTGCAGGCAGAACTCTGGCTGCAGGGAGGTTTAAGTTCCTTGCTCCCATTTTCTCCTGGCACCTAGTTACATCATTTTAAATGTCAAAGTAAGTTTGCTTGATGCTCATTCACCCTCAATATATTGTCTGTAGGGATGGGGCAGCTGGCTGCTGTGCCTTGTTGCCCTTTGATGGGCATTAATAGGCCACTCACCTAGGTAACCCGGGATATTTTCCCCACACACTCATCAGTTCAGGCCCTAGCAACATGGTACCAGCTTCCTTGCGAGCACAGCAAAAGAGCTGCTCGAGGGTGAACGCCCAGGAAGCTGCTCCAGCTCTGACACAAGCAGCCCGTTCCCCTGGCTCTGCAGCTGGATCAGCTCCTAAGACTCACCAGCGCTTATTTCTGTGGTAGTGAAGAGCGGGTGCTTTTCACACAGTGCCACGCCAGGTTCTTTGTGTCAGCCCGCGCTGACCCCCAGCTCCTGCGGCCTCACAACAAACGAGGGAATTTTATTTTAAGCACAGTCTTTTGCTCCTGTTGCGAAGGGGGCCTGGCCTGAGTAGGCCTTTGGCATTTCCCACACCACAGGGAGCAGAGTCCTGGAGGGGGCCTCATGGGCAGCAGGAAACTCAGACTCTCTCCAGAAGCCGTTTCTCACATTCCTCAGTGGTTCCTAAGATCCAGTGTGCTCTCACCACTGTTCGGTGGCTGGAGCAAGAGCATCATCTAGTGGCCGTTGGCTCCAGACGGGGAAACCTCTTCTTGAGAGGATGGCTTCTGTACAGAACAGACTCCTGCCCAGATCAAGCAGCCTTAACTACCTCAGATCCTCAGCATCAACTGTCTAAGTCCCCCCCTTCACCCAGTCCAGGGGGTTACATGGACTGCAAATACCTGACACCACACTGAAGTGGAGTGTGTGGCAGGTTCCTGTCACCAAGGGGGGAGCCCAGCTATAGGGCACGAAGGTCTCAGGAGACAGCATTAAGGGGGAGATTTCAATCCCCCCTCAGAGCTCAAGCTCATGGGAGAGGGAGCTTGGAAACCATCGGTTGCTGTTGGAGAACGTGGTGGAGGTAGGAGGGAGCATGCATGCAGACTAATGCAGAGGAGCAGGTCTCTAGCCCCAGGATGGGGCTGCTAGCTAGAAATGAGAGACAAGGGATGAGAGGAAAAAAGAAAAGAAAAGGTCAGCATCCTGAGACCACAGTAGCTTTGAACTCGGAGCAGGAAGTGGAATGAGAGAACCAGGGCGTGGCAGCTTCTCCCAGCCAGGGGCACTGCTGCTGAGCTTTGCAATTGGCCCACATCTTTCCTCCCTTGGTCTCCAGCTCCAGGCTAGTGAAAGGGGCCAGGTGAGAGCCCTGGAGCATGCACTCTAGCCCTAAAACAACAGGCAGCAGCGGTGAAGCTTCTCCCACATGCAGGGCCTAGTCAATCCAGCCCCCACCACTGAGACTGACAACCCTGACGTGGGAGACACGCACTACAGAGCTGCAGCCATGGCCTGAGGAAGACGCTCCAGGCACCAGCTGCCTAGAGTTGGAGGCTCCCTTATCCCAATCCCTGGTCCCCAGTGGCCCATTTTATTCCAAATGATTCTAGCGACTCCCAATCGCCCCAGGCAGAAGTGAGCAATGGGCAGTGTAAGGACACGGGGCCTTGGTACTAGGTTGCCGGATGCTAATGGAACCTCAGGGCTCCACACAGCAGCAGCCTGTCTGGAGAAATGGTGAAGGAAAAGGAGATGATCTAGCACAAGGGTGGAACGAGTGGAGGTGAGAGAGGCAGGGCCAGACTGGGACAGAGGCGAGGCATAGCCACTGACAGAGCACGTCTGACAACGCAGCATCACACAAGGGTCCCACTTAAGAATTCAAAGTACCTGTATTTTAATTTCTTGACATGGTAAAAGTTTTACATACGTTCATCTGGCAAGGAAAGTTGAACAGTCCAACAAATAAAAAGGAATCAGTACAAAGAAACACACAGTGAAGGTGCTGCTCCCAGGCAGCAGCTAAGACGCAGTTGGTTTGTTACTGAATATTTATTAACGGGAAGACGAAGATTGGACTTACTACAAACAACAACGAAGGAGTCTATCAAAAGGGATGGGGGCCCTCCACGCTCAGAGCAACCCCTGGGAAACCAGCAAGAGACAACGTGGCTCTTCAGCATAGAAGAAGAAACAAAAGCAACAGAACGCAAGAGGGAAGGAGAGGACGTTCATTCCATTTCTCACGACTAACAGCTACAAGGCTACTGCACAAGAAGTTACAGGTGTGACAGTGAGACCCATGGAAGCTTCAGGGGCCCAGGACCAACTGATCCAGCTTTCCCCTGAAGGAGGGTGTGAAGTAAAAATACCATAAATAAGAAAATGTAGAAGGAGCCTGCAGCGTCATGAGCCCATTTCCCACACATACAAAAACTGACAATGCAACCGACCGTTTCCCATGGGGTTTGCAATGGACCATGAAATGTTCCAATGGCCTGGGAGGAGCTCCTGGGCACAGGAGAAGGAATCGAGGTACCTTTCACGGGGTGCTGAGGCTTTGATACTGATCTGCTGTGGCTGCTTTTGGCCGTCCTCATCCCAATAGATCAGCCATCGCAGCCAGCCTGCCAAACCCTGCCCCCCAATACACTCGGCAGGGGACTGTGCGTCACAACCTGCTAATTCCTTAGCATCAGTGGAGACTATGAGGACTTCAAAATTGGAGCTCAGGCCTCTCCCTAACTTCATTCTGGACAGAAATGCCTCACGCCAAAGGAGATGTGTGAGAGATTAACATTGGTTTTAACCAAGAAAACTGCTTTTGTAGAGCCAAGAGGAAAGCTACCCGGGCTCTGAACCTGCCAGCCCAGTGGGACGTGGCTGGTGGCAACCGGCTGTAGTGACAGGTGCTCCACATAGCCCTCTGCACTGATCTAGCTGCATTTCACCAGGGAGAGGGACAAACTGGGTGGGATCTAACTTAAGGTAGCTCTTTCCTGGCTTGTTCGAACCTAAAAATCTCTGAATGGCACTTTGCTGAGCGTGGCTGCAGCCTGGACTAGGGAAACCGCCTGCTCCAAAGGGGCACTGCCTCCCAGCCTTGCAGTTAACAAGCATGAGACTGGCAGCAGAGGGGTCACTCAGATGGCACTGAGAAGCAGCTGGCTTCTCGCAGCCAGCACACACTCTGTGGACTCAGTCTAGTGTTGAAGACACTGCATCTCCTCCATTCCCAGGGACCCCAAGGAAACCCTGCAGCTGACAGATTGAGGAGGGGGAGAACCCCAGGGCTTGGTCTCATCCAATTCCCACCTAGGTAGGAAGAAAGGCTTGAAGGAGCATTCCTGCCTGGCGGCTGCTCACCCTCAGTAGCCTGCACGTCCCATGGCAGTGGCCTGCTCAATACCAATTACTACATTAGGGAGAGTTCCTGAGACCTGAACAAAACCAATCACAGAACTAGGCGAGGGTTTCTTTAGAGTTTAACTAAGAGTGCAATACTATTTCCAGCCAGTTTCCCATCTCGATAGTCACGTAACAAACCAAGGCAATGACGGTCTTTGAGTTGACTGAACAGTTCTCAAGTTCAAACGTTGACACTTAGTAGAGAGTCTCAGCGTTGCTGCTCCGAGGCCTCTTGATCTTCTCAATGTTTTTAAGGATCATATCATGCAAAGTGACCTGGAAGGAGGAGGAGAAAGACCATGGATGCACGTCAGGAGTGGGACGTCCACGATTTGACTTAACTTCACTCTCACCATAAGCACTGGCCTAACCTGAGTAATGGCTGCTCTTAGTTACAGCCCCTTGGCCCTTCCCCACCTCACCAGCCCTTGCCCTCATGCACGTCATGTCTCATGTCAGGCAGTAAGCGCCTTAGGCAAGGCCTTGCCTGTCTGCACTCTGAAGAGACCAGCATGTTTTGGCCACTGCAAGCCCCACCGATGAGCGCGAGTTAGTTAACAGAGCCCAGGATTGGCCTGCGCCTTCTGGAGAGGTTGGGACGGAAGGTTCCGGCAAAGAGTGCAATGAACTGCATGCCCCAGGACGTGCCAGCACTCAGCACAGAGGCGGGAAATACCAGACTCTCCAGGGCAGCGACTCGCCGCTCTCTCTGCTTGCTAAGAGCAAAGGGAAAGCAGAGGCCCAGGCCAGCTCCCTCTCAGGGCTCTGAGGTGGGATGGATCCCAAGGGTGCTTCTCCACAGGGAAACGCATGAGCTGGGGTCCCAACTCTCACTCACATATTGATTCCTCAGCTCTGAGATGATTAAGCGCAGACTAATGTATTCCTTCTCATCAATTTCTGTCACCGTGCGGCGATAATCCTCCTACAGAGAGAAGGGAGAACGTGGCTGTGAATAGCCGAAACGCCAGGCTGCCCCTCCCTCTACAGACATCAAGGGGGCTCTCTCCTGTTCAATCTCATGCATTCAAGGGCATGAGGGGACCATTGTGGTCATGTAGTCGGACCCCCTGCATAGCACAGGCCAGAGATCTGCCCCCAAATAATTCCTACAGCTGAGATTTTAGGAAAACCTCCAATCTTGATTTAAAAATGGCCAGTGATGGAAAATCCACCACGACCCTTGGGAAATTGTTCCACTGGTTAGTTACTCCCACTGTTAACAACACACCTTATTTCCAGTCTGAATTTGTCTAGCTTCAGCTTCCAGCCATTGGATCATGTTAGACCTTCCTCCGCTAGACTGAAGAGCCCGTTATCAAATATTTGTACCCCAGGTAGATACTTATAGACTGTGATCAAGTCACCCCTTAACCTGCTCTTTGTTAAACTAAATAGATTGAGCACTTTGAGTCTCTCACCATAAGGCAGGTTTTCTAATCCTTTAATCATTCTCGCGGCTCTTCTCGGAGCCCTCTCCAATTTATCAACCTCTTTCTTGAATTGTGGACACCCCACAACTAGACACAGGATTCTGGTAACAGTTGCACCAGTGCCAACACAGAGTTAAAATAACCTCTCTGCTCCTACTCAAAATTCCCTTGCTTATGCATCCTAGGATCACATTAGCTCTTTTGAACACAGCATCACACTGGGAGCTCATGTTCAGCTGATTATCCACCATGACCCCTACATCTTTTTCTGAGTCACTGCTTCCCTACATTCTTTGTTCCCAGATGTACATTTATCCATATTAAAACAGATATTGTTTGCTTGCACCCAGTTTACCAAGCAATCTAAATCGCTCTGAATCTGTGACCTGTCCTCTTCATTATTTACCACTCCCAATTTTTGTCAACTGCAAACTTTATCACTGATGATTTTGTGTTTTCTTCCAGGTCATTGATAAAGATGTTAAATAGCATTGGGCCAAGAACTGATCCCTTCAGGATCCCACTGGAACCAGACTCGCTCAATGACGATTCCCGATTTACAATTACATTTTGAGACCTATCAGTTNTTTTATGTTTTCTTCCAGGTCATTGATAAAGATGTTAAATAGCATAGGGCCAAGAACTGATCCCTTCAGGATCCCACTGGAACCAGACTCACTCAATGACGATTCCTGATTTACAATTACATTTTGAGACCTATCAGTCAGCTGGTTTTTAATCCATTTAATGTGGGCCATGTTAATTTTATTTCATTCTAGTTTTTTAATCAAAATGTCACGTGGTACCAAGTCAAACACCTTACAGAAGTCTAAGTATATTACATCAACACTATCACATTTATTAACCAAACTTGTAATTTTATAAAAAAAATATATCAAGTTAGTTTGAAAGAATCTGTTTTCCATAAAATCATGTTGATATGCATCAGTTACATTGTCTTCCTTAGTTCTTTAGTAATCAAACCCCATATGAGACACTCCATTGTCTTGCCTGGGATTGAGGTCAGGTTGTCAGACCTATTATTACCCGGGTAATCCCATTTACCCTGTATATACTGGCACAACATTAGCTTTCTTCCAGTCTTCTGGAACTTCCTCAGTGCTCCAAGACTTATTGAAAAAAAATCAACATTAACAGTCCAGTGAGCTCCTCAGTCAGCTCTTTTAAAACTCCTGGATGCAAGTTATCTGGACCTGCTGATTTCAAAATGTCTCACTTTAGTAACAGCTGCTTAACATCCTCCAGATAACACTATTTCCCTAATACTAGTGTATCACCATAGGATGAGACTTTATCGTCTGTTTTCCCCCCCCAAATGTAGAACAGAATTATTTATTGACCATTTTCACCTTTTCTGCGTTATTATTGATAATTTTACCATCTCCATCTAGTAATGGACCAATACCATTGGAAGGTTCTTTTTGTTCCTCATATCTTTTAAAACTCCCCCTTAATGTCCTTTACTCTGCTGGCCATAGATTTCTCCTTGTGTCTCTTTGCATCCCTTATCGATTTTCTACAATTCCTAACTTCTGATTTATATTAATTATTATCAGTTTTCCCTTCCCTTGAGAGAAGCCAGATCCTTCCAGCCCTGCAGGCTCCCACTCCCAGGGCTCCTAGCCACCACAGGGTCCCTCCGCCAACCCTCCAGGCTCCCAGGCCCCACAGGACTCTGGCAGCTGCTGTTTAAGGGAGTCAGTGATAGAAACAGTCAGTCCAGGGCTATCCACGAAACAGAAAGACAATTAATTCTCTCCAACCCCACCAAATGCTCAGCAAAGAGATGCTCCACTTACCACATGAGGATATTTTGCTATTTTGGAAACCAGCTTTGCCCTTGTGATATAGTATCTGGAAGGGAAGGGAAAAGGGTGGATTTAATAGTCAGAAAATGGCAAAGCAGTGTTCTCAGACCTTGCCTTAGCCACGGGGCTCAAGACCTTACCCAAAAGCACTCAGCCTCCCCAGAGAGGGACCCAGCGAAGAGAGCTCATAGCCACCCCTTCCCCACCTCCACCTACCTAGAAATCTGGTCCAGATACGAAGCTGCCTCACTCTCCACAGTCCGCAGCTCAGCCACCGTCTCCTCCTGCAAGGGAGCCACGGACACAGAGTGAGCTTCACAGCAGAAGCAAGAAACTCCAACCCCCCCTCATGTGTGCAGCCACCCAGGGTCCAGCAGCTCAGTCTCTGGCCATCTTTAAAGTTGCTACAGCTACTCGTCAGGGTAGAATCAGACGCAGGTCTCAAGCCTCAGTCAGTTAGTGAAGGTTACAGGAACGTAGGAGCCAGCAGGAACCAGCAGTTCCTGGCCATAATGACCCCCTGCACCAGCCCCACACAGCCCTAAAAATGTAGTCTGCCTGGCTCAGAGGATTAGCAGCCAAGTTCCTGGGAGATTCAGGGAAGAAAAGCAATGCAAATAGCTTCACACACCCACCCTGATCCTGCCAGGTTAGGGTGCTGGGTGGAGCACACAGCCTTCCTCAAACATGGCTCAGCTTTACTGGGTCTTGCAAAGCTATGGCACAGCTCCCAGGCCTCTGAGCAAAGTGATGCTCTTAGGCACTCTCTGCCCCTCCCTCCTCTTCGATGCCAGGGAAGGATTCAGGTTTCAAGACCAAAACTAGCCCGAACGACCCCTCAAAGAGAGCCCTTTGGAGGCAAAGCCAGGTGGATCTAATGAAAGGCTCCTCAGGAGCCCAAGATGCCCTGGTGTCTGGGGCACTGGCACATAAAGGAGCCACGTGGCCATGGGTCGCCTTACCTGAATAGAAACGCCAAAGTTGTTTCCATCTTCTATCCTGGGGATCAGAAGCTGCACCCACATTTTGACCTGGAGGGACGCAAAATGACCCTGTGACTGAGTGCAGACAGCACTGGAGGGACCTGCCTTTAAATCAGGAGCCCTTATTGGGAGCCCTCAGAAACTCTGGCTCGAGCAGCTCATCCCAAGACCGTCTCAGGGCCTGGCTCATGCGGTGACTGGGGACAAGGCTTGATGCCTTGACCTCTCCTGGGAACCCATGACATCCACCCACGCATTAAGGGAAGATTCTGTCCCTCGATTTTACTGAAGCCCCACTCAGCAAGTATCTGCCACAGGTGTGCCTGGTGCTGTACAACGTCACAGAGACGCAAGCCCTTCCAAGCAAAGGACTAGCGGGAGGGAGCTAGCTGAGGGCCGCAGTGACAGCGCCCGCTCCAGAAGCTGGAGTCAGGGCAGCTCCAAGCACATTTGAAGGAAATGCACCTGCCCCTTTGAGCAGCATCCTGTTCAGAGACCACGAGAAGAGGGGAGGGGCGGGGCCCTACATTTCCTTATCCTAGAGGTAGGATGGATGCCCAGTCCACTCTTTATGGATCCCGGAGGAGCCCTAATGCTATGGGGAAGGAATTCGGACAGCTGTGTCTGGAGGCCGATCGTCGTACTGCCCCATGCACAGGCCCACACCCACCGTGTTGCACTTCTCAATCAGCAGCCTGATCTCCGGTTTCACTTTCTCAATGATGTCCACTAGCTGCTGGTTACTCTTCAGCATCCCATTGGGCATCACAAACACTTTGGTACCTAGCGCCAGAGGGGAAAGGTCAGTTATTCACAGCATCTCACATCAGAGACCGCCAGCTCTGCACGTGTTCTAACCACGCTGGATCGCCATGGGGACAGGGATATTTAACAGGCTATTACAAAGACTACCACATGGGAAGGGGAAGAGAGACAAGACCCAGGAAGAAACCCAAACTGGAGAAACAGGGTGCAAAGGAAGCTCCCTGAGCCACACGTAGGAGCTGCCTTTGTTTCAATGCAGCATGAGGCCTGGCAGCTCCCTCCTTCCACGAAGGGGTCATGCGGCTCTAAGTCTGCTCCCTCCAGCAGCATGCCAGCTCTCATAAGCACTACTCCAGTCTCTTGGGAGAGGCCAAACTCTGCTCAGCAGAACCGCTATTGGGCTCCTCCGTGACTCAGTCACACGCCCCGGCTTATAAGAGGAAACACGGACAGGCCTGGGTAGGGCAGTGGCAGTCGGGAGAGGGCAGGTGGAGCTTGTGCAGTTTCATACCCCTAGGCATGGAGCGCTGGCTCAGCGGGCAGGCAGCAGCACAGAGACTTGGGGACTCTTACCCTGGAAGGTCTCTTCACAGTCTTCCAGCTTCCTCTTTTTCATATTTGGCTAAAATACACACAACAAAACGTTTTACTCCCCAACCACCCGGGACCTAGAGCGACAGCAGCGAGGAAATTCCTTACAGAACATCTTCAAGGGTCCTGATTTCAGAGCAGCCTTCCCCCTCCAACTGGGGGTGGGTTACAGAGCAAACACAGCACCACCTCCAGCTAGAATCCACGGGCTGAAGAGACCAGTTCTCACATGCTCACGGGCGGCTGTGGCCTGTCGTTAACAGGGAACAGCCTAACCGAATGCACAGCAAGCCATGCAGGTTTAATTAATGTAGCCAAGGGAGGAATCTTACCCCGTCCAGTGCATCGTGGCTGTTAGTGAGAAGGATCGGGTCAGGGACAGGAAGGTTCATGTCTGAGTGGATCTGGGTGAGATCATGAATATTCAGGATGGGCTCCTGGAAAACAACAAGAAGTCACATACAAATCTAACAACTTTTGTCATGTTAATCGCCAGGAAATGGGAGATTCCAGACCTCAGGTTTCATCCAGCCACCAGGCAAGCAAGAACAGAGGCAGGTATGAAGATGGGACTGAGAGGACTAGGAAAATGGATTGTAAGTTTGGGACCGAACCCGTTAGGTTTCTATCCAGTGCCCAGCTGATGGGATCCATACACTATATCCGTCCGTAAGAGACACTGGGCCAAGTGTCTAGGGCTAATGGCATTCAAATGGGTATAAAGCACATTTGGGACACTGCTTTTCAGCATTTTATCCTCTGTTTTACTCTCTGCTCTGACTAAAGACAACCCCTCCCCAGGGTCAGGATTGCATGCTGGACACTGAAGTGAGTGGGGAAGCAGGCAACAGCACATATCTTACCTTAAGGAACCCATCAAGTTCTAACAGCTTCTTTGGGAAAAAATTCGCCACCAAATCTTCAGCCTGAATGAGAAAGAGCAGCAGATGGTTACATGAGAGCAGCGCCTCAGGCTGCCCTCACCTCTGCACTTAGCCAGCACTCAAGGACACTGTGGAAACCAAGGCTACTGCAAAAGGCCAAGCGTACCGCTCTGTTCAAAGCCAGGGGGGGAAAAAAAACTCAGAGGGAGTCAAACTCTCCCACCTGAAGGCTGAGGAGTCTTGGCAGCCCTCCACTCTGCCAAGGCTCTGGAGAACAACCGGGCTACAGACTCTCCACAGTCAGGGAGTGACTGAAGTGCCGAGTGCCAGCAAGGAGCCTGCAAAGAACGGTTCTGCTGCACCTCAGAGATCATAGCACAATCCAACAGAAAGCTAGATCCCAACATGGCATTCACTCTGCTCCCATGTTCCATTCTGGGGAGATGGGCGAGGACACTTACCTCACTTGTGATCCGCTCCCTGAAAGAGTCAACCTAGAAAAGAGGAAAACAACGGCTCAGAATAACTGCTCCCAAACAGCACAGTTCACAGCCAGGCACTGGGCCAGAGGCAAAGCCCTACATATTCATTCCACAGCTACAGAACTCATCCCCTGCCTCAGAGCTGGACTCCCAAATTCCAGCTCTCTTAGAGGTGTACATTGTTGCATTCCTGAGGCTAGTGAAAAGCCTGAAAACCAGAATGAGAGGTAACGGACCCAGGGTCATTTGCCCATCTGAAAACAGCCTCAAACAATAGCGGAGAGAAGTGAGCTGACCTACTCATCTTCATGGGCTTGCATGGAAGCATGAAGAGGACAGTGTGTGAACTGGAAATGCAAGGCCTGCATTAAAAACTGAAAAATTAAGCAGTGGGGCCACTCCCTGACCATCCTAGCCATGGCATATTGAATCCAATAAGAAACCCTGTTTTCAGAATGTATCTGAAGCTCCCAGAGTCTCCTAAGTGCCCAGAATTTGGGGACCTTGATGCAGAATTTAGGCCCAATTTGCCCTGCAGCACACAGAGCCTCCACATAGGGTAAATGGCCCCTTTACAATGGAGACCCAGGGTGAGAATGATATTGTAGAGGGGCGGGTGGTCACACAGCAGCCTCTCCAACACCTTCCCCACCAGGCCAATGGGAAAGACGACAGAGCTTTATAGGATATCATTATTACCAACTGCTGAAAGGCCTCCAGACTGGATATTCCAGTCAGAAGCTGTTACTCCAGGGCAGGGAAAGTCCCTGTTTGTCAGACTCAGGAACCTCAACAGGGCCCATGCTGGCAGTGCAGGGACAGCAGGTCTAACATTCCCCATCCCTGTACTGCTGCCGTTGGGGATGGAGAACACAGCAAGCTGCCGTGGCAGGTGAAGCACAACCAGAGGCTGAAGTTGCTGCACTCCAGAAGGTCCCCATGAAGCCTCAGAAACATGCACATTATGCTAGTGACATCTGCGGAGCACTCCTGGACTGGAACAGAGGCCACCACCAGCCGAACTTCTCAGGGCCACCCTAAATACTCATTGTCAAGTGTTATGGCTAATTATGCCGAGCCCTTCTCCTTTATCTGGCTGTTAAGCTGACTTGGTCCAATGCCTAACGCCTGGCTTGATTTATCAAAGCAGAAATGCAGCGAAACAGCTGCCTACCTGAGGCAGTGGAAGAACACCACCTCACAGGCATGCACATTGCAAGATGTCTTCCTTTCGCTTAGCTTTAGGCCAAGTGGGTTTTTATTCTTACTCCGGACACTTCCTTTGCTCTTGAGGTCTGAATGATCGGGAGAGCTCTCACTGTTCACTGAGGGGGTGGAGGGTCTGGTAATAACTGATAATTTGCATAAGAAGCCCATGGTTGCCATAGCAGTAAACGCTATCAGTTACTGAAATGTTTTGCCCTTGTTCTCACCCCACATAAGGGTCCCATCAATTCAGTCCCTTTCTCTGGGGAGAGAAGTGGGCATGCTCCCCAATGGTGAGAGGATTTGTTGGTTGCCATCAAAAAACCGGAAACTCAACATTCCCTGGCTCAAAAACACAGGACTGCAGAGTAACAGCTAGGGCAAGAATCTGAACACAAGTGCAGTTCGGTTATTGAAAGGGGCATCACCAACCTGAAGGCTAGTCAATTTAAAATACAAGTAGTTTGGGGTCCTACACATGATCTTCAGCCCCTTGCCAATTTGGGGTTTGACGACCACTTTTCTTATTTCTTTAAAAAACATTTTACTCTCATGCTGCCACGACTGACCCACACACAGGGAACCTGACTATACCTGGGAAATGGTGCTACCAACTATGCACAAAGCACAGTCAAACAAGCAAAGGAAACAAACCAGGACAAATGCCAATATTTCCATTTTTGTAACCTGAGGTGTTGCTCTGACAACAGAAGGTGCAATACATTGCAGTCAGAGTGAAACCTGAAATGGACAGTGCCCTTACAAGTATTTCAGAGAACAATCTAGAGCCTCTCTGAATGCTGAAGGGGGTGACTTGGAGCGGGCAAAGGGTTTTCCAGACTCAGACCTATTCTAGAGCAGACCGTGCAGCAATGAGCACCCAAATCTACCATCTGAGAGGTTCAATAAACAATAACTGCGTCGTTCATCTGGCCCCACAGACCTGACTGTTAATTACAACAAAAGTGACCCCAGTGACAATCCCCCTCCAACTTTCTCCCCCAATCCCCAGGCTGAGGCAAGTGTTCCCACACTGCAGGCACCTCACCTAAAAGGCTGCTCCTCAGAGGAGTGAATTCCTTGACAAAGCAGCAAGACGTTTAACATCTGCTGCCATTATCTACCAAGCAAAAACAAAAAGTAGCAAGCAAAGACACATGGCCACCCAGCCTGAGCAACAGGGCAGCCTGCCCAGACACCGCTGATATTCAGGGTCTATCTATGCTGCAGCCCTGCCACCATAACATTGTGGAGGGGACACTTTCTACTTTGACTGACAGAGTTTTTCTGTTGATATTGTTAATCCAGCTCTCGGAGAGGCGGTAAGTAGCTAGGTTGATGCTGGAAGAATTCTTCTGTCAACGTAGCTGCATCTACACCGAGGGTTACATCGACCTAACGACGGCATTCAGTGCACACAATTTCACAGTCTAGTTTTTAAGCGTAGACCCCTCAGGGACCTCTACACTGGAGGGAAAGCGGGACCCGAGCTCTGTGCGACTCAGGCAGGTGCAGCAGGCTGGGAACGCTCAGGCAGAGTCATGGCAAGTAAAATGAAGGTCAGCATTGAATTAGATACAGCAAGAAGGATGCAGCCATTGAATCAGCCCCCCCGGGTTAGTCATTTGGCCGCTGCAGGAGCCCGCATCCAGCCGTGCTGGGGACGCAGGTGGTGCTACCCATTGGGGGCCCTAAGCAGGAATATTTTGCCCCCCCAACACATGCTAGAAAAAGTGGGGGCCCCCTGGAGCTGCTCAGGGCCCCCTGGAATTGCTTCGTCTGCCCAGGCTCGGCGCCAGGACGCTGCCAAGTCCCAGGGCACAGGCGGGGTTCGCCCCCCGCAGGCGGGCTGGGATTTGCGGGCACAGCGGGGGGTTGCTGCGGTGACTGGGGGCCACGCGGGGAAAGGAGCCGGTTTGACCGGTCACCGCCAGGCTCCAGCGTCAACCACGCGCACCGCCCCCGCCCGATCCCTCAACCGCCCCTCGGGCAGCGGCCCGGCGAACAGGAGCACGTGGGGGGGGGGGGTCGGGGCAGCAGCCGCATGGAGAGAAAACCCGCGGGGGGAGGGGCGGCCGCAGGAGGGACCGGACCGGACCGCGCGGTCACGTGGGGGCGGGGGGGCGGGTCCCGGGCCGGACGGGGAGGGAGGGGCCCGTGGGCGGGATCCGGACGGGACAGGCCGGAGGGTACGTGGGGTGGGGGAGGGGCGGGCCCCCCGGGACATCGCTAGGGCTAGCTTCACTTCCGGGTCCACCTTGAGCAACGAGGCCATGGCGGGGCGGGGCGGGGCTGGGCCGGGCGCCCCCTTGTCTCGCTCTCGCTCGGGGTCTCACTCGCGCCCGTCCGAACCACCGGCTTCGCCGCCACCGGAACTGACCTCACAATAGCCGCCGCCAATCCGTGAGCTCGCTTTCCCCACGTGACCATTCTTCCCGGCGCGCATGCGCCGCACGCGGAGCAGGGCCCCAGCCTGATTGAAATCCGGCCCCAGAGCAGCAGCGAGGGAGCGAATAAA
The DNA here is from genome assembly GCA_003942145.1 of Platysternon megacephalum. Classification (NCBI taxonomy): domain Eukaryota; kingdom Metazoa; phylum Chordata; order Testudines; family Platysternidae; genus Platysternon; species Platysternon megacephalum. The sequence goes on along the minus strand of QXTE01000039.1, from coordinate 11,651,851 downwards.
AATGGCCGCCTCAGCCTTTCCTCGCCCGCCCGACTTCCGGCCCCCACATGACGTCATGCCGCCGACGCCGCTCGCGAGACCGGAAGTCGTAGGTCCTAGTTGGTTAGCGGAGCAGGAGCTTTGATTCGCCCTTATAAAGCGTGTGTTTTATCTTCCAGGACCCGCAAGGGGACTGCCTGGGCAGCACCAGCCAGGAACGTGGGACCCGTCGGCGGGGGGGCCGCTGAGAGACCCCCGGGGGATGGGGGCGCTGAGAGGGGCCGAGGGAGACCCCCGGGGGATGGGGCGGCCGCAGAGTTACCAACTGTGGTTGGACGCATTGCTGGAGATTTCATCACATGACATCATCTTTATCTCCTGGAGACTCCCGGCCAATCCTGGAGGGTTGGCGACCCTCTGGGCCAGGGAGACGGGCGATGGTTGCCCTGGTGCGGGCGGCATCGGTGCGCTGAGCACCCCACCCGCTAGCCCTGACACTGCCCGCGCCTCCCCCCGCAGCGCCACCGGCCTGTGCTTAGGCCACCTGGCGTTTGTTCCGCTCCCGGTAATGGGCATCTTATGGGAGTCGAGCAGGGAGTGACCCTCCCTGCAAGGAAAACCCCGGGTGCAGCCTGACACTAACGAGCCCGCAGCCACAACAGCAAAGCCCTGAGCACACGCGGGGGAGGGAGACACATCTCCGTGAGGAGGGGGGTCTGGGTGTGAGTCTTGCAAGGAGTTTTTATTAACAGCCAAACATCAGCTCTAGGAAACAGGCACTGAGATCCCCCGGTGTGTATGATAGACAGACACTCCGCTAGATTCAGCTGCTGTCCACCCTTCTCTGAAGAAAGGTACCGCTGGGGATAGAGGGCACTTATGGTGGATTCCTTTCTCTGTAGTAATGGGCCTGTTGGTCCACAGGCAGGAAATGCCTTCTCTGTGAGAGATGAACAAGCCTCTGCCCCTGGCCTTTGACCCCGCATTGGAGGATGAGTTTTACTCACTAGTGGGCATGGTTGGAATGAGCCTGACTGTGGACCGGGCTCCTCCAAAGGGCGTGAAACCTTTGGTCAGGGCAGGCCAAGTGCTGAGGCCCTGCCTGCGCGTTCACCCACCCTGGCTTGGTCGGTTTCTGAGGACATGGCAAGATGTTGGTGTGAGCCCAGGGCCCATCGCTGTAGTAACTAGCAGTGTCTGTGAAGTGCTGCTGAGAGCACCATCAACCCCCCGGAGCCGCACACTGACCCTTCGGGGGCCTTCGAACCCAGGCCTGAACCCACGGTGGTGCTCTGACAACACAGTCCAGGCCTACCCCACTGCACCCCCATGATACCCTCTCCCCTGCTGGCTTCCCCCCTCCTGGCTCTTCCACCCACCCCCCCCGCCACACTGCCCCCTCCCCTGCTGGCTTCCCCCCTCCTGGCCACACTGCCCCCTCCCCTGCTGGCTCTTCCACCCCCCTCACCCCCCC
>QXTE01000039.1:11630950-11648905 GCA_003942145.1 Platysternon megacephalum | reverse complement strand
TCCCCCCCCCCCCCACTGCCCCCTCCCCTGAGGGCTCTTCCTCACCCCCTCCCCCACTGCCCCCTCCCCCGCTGGGTTCCCCAGACTGCTCCCCGACCCAGCTGCCGTCACCCCGCGCCCCCCATTAGTCCCCCTTCCCGCTAGGGGCGCTGCAGGCCGCGAAATGGAGCAGGGGGACGTTACGTCACATCCTGCATGCGCGGCGATGCGCGGTGCGGGCCCGGAAGTGACGCGGCGATGTTTGGGGCCGGGCTCGGCCAGGAGCCCGTTTCCCCGCTAGGAGTCGGAGCGGGCGGGAGTGCGGGGCGCGCCCCGCCCGGGCATGGAGGGCTCCAAGTCATCGGCGTGCACCATGCAGGTGAGCTTCGTGTGCCAGCGCTGCAGCCAGCCGCTCAAGCTGGACACCTCCTTCAAGATCCTCGACCGGGTCACCATCCAGGAGCTGACAGGTAAGGGGGGCGCGGGCCGGGGGTGACAGGGAAAGGACTGGGGGGGCGCCGGCCGGGCCGACAGGGAAAGGACTCGGGGGGCGCGGGCCGGGGCGACAGGGAAAGGACTGGGGGGCGCGGGCCGGGGCGACAGGGAAAGGACTCGGGGGGCGCCGGCCGGGGTGACAGGGAAAGGACTCGGGGGGCGCGGGCCGGGGCGACAGGGAAAGGACTGGGGGGGCGCCGGCCGGGGTGACAGGGAAAGGGCTCGGGGGGCGCCGGCCGGGGTGACGGGGAAAGGGCTCGGGGGGCGCGGGCCGGGGCGACGGGGGAAGGGCTCGGGGGGGGGGGGGGGGGGGGGGGGGGGGCCGGGGGGGAAGGGGAAGGGGGGGGGGGGGGCGGGCCGGGGCGACAGGGAAAGGACTCGGGGGGGCGCCGGCCGGGGGGACAGGGAAAGGACTCGGGGGGCGCGGGCCGGGGTGACAGGGAAAGGACTCGGGGGGGGCGCCGGCCGGGGTGACAGGGAAAGGACTCGGGGGGGGCGCGGGCCGGGGTGACAGGGAAAGGACTCGGGGGGGGGGGGGGCGCGGGGCGGGGGGCCGGGGCGGGGGGGGGGGGGGGGGGGGGGGGGGGGCGGGGTGGGGGGGGGGGGGGGGGGGGGGGGGGGGGGGGGGGGGGGGGGGGGGGCCGCGGGCCGGGCCGATACCGGGGTAAGCACAGCAGGGTTGGTGGGTTTCACAGCACTTTGCTGATCAGGCGGTTGGGACGATTCCTGGGGGTGGGTTTAGGGAGGCAGCGTGGGGCTGTCTGGAATGTCAGTAGGACAGGGGTTAACACTCAACCCTTTGTGGAAGGAAAGGGCTGGGATGACCACAAGTGGGACCTTGACTATACAGCCCAATTCATTCAGAAACCTTCAGCGCTGTGAAATAGTTTCATTGTTTATCGTGCACGATTTCTTCAGTCCCCTAGTAATTGTTGTTCTTTGTTCAGCTCCCTTACTTACCACAGCTCCAGCAAAACCAGGAGACATTCATGAAGAAGAGACCAACTTAACAGAGGTAAAAGGTTTGGATTGAATCTCTCTTCATTCCTTTATCCAAGGTCCTGTGATAAAGCTAGTTTGTCTCTTGGAGGCTACAGTTTAGCCTGAGCTTTAAATGAATTTGTCCTGTGAGGATGATAATTCTTCTTTTGAGAGAGAATCAAAAAGGAAGCTGATTCTACTCTTTTATGTCATGAGTGGCATTTGGCTGATGGTGTATTGCCTTAATTTCCAGGAAGCCTTCACAGAAAACCGTCAGGATGGTGTATCCAGGAGATTCATTCCTCCAGCCAGGTATCACTTGTGTTTGCAGTAAATTTTCTGAAACATTATGGGGGTCTCATCCCCCCTTTTATGTAGCAGCTCTAACTCCTGCATTTGTGGTGTTCTTGGGACATTATTTACCACCTAAGGGATGGCACAGAACTAATACCTGTGCACTGCCACCTAAGACTGCAAATCTCCCCACTGACCTTCATGTAAGTTCAGTGTATAGATAGATAAACCTTTGTTAAAAAATCAAAGAGAAAGGACTGCACAAGACATCAGAATTAAAGGCACAGTGGAGGAGTCTCTGTGAGGAAGCTTTGGGACATAATATCCCAGTGAGAGAAATTCAGTAATGTTCTGAAATTCTTCATCAGTTCACAACAATAACATCTCTTTCTCTTCAAGAATGATGTCAACAGAAAGTGCCAACAGTTTTACTCTGATTGGAGAGGCTTCTGATGGGGGCACCATGGAAAATCTCAGCAGAAGACTGAAGGCAAGTCTCATGCTGACAGACTAGAGTGACTGACAAAGTGTAAGTTCTTTGGGGTAGTTTGCGAGTTGGAGTTGTAACTCATATTTCTGGCCTTCAAATATTTATGTAGAATAAAGGTAAAAGCTTAAAATCTGTTCAGTTTATCAAGCTTGGGCTGTGAAAAATGGCACATTGCTGTTCTCTTAGGAGGCACAAGTCTGTCCATTGAAGACTTGGTTTTTCATTTAATATTGAGCAGAACTTGGAGCTGATTCTAAATTTTCTATACTAAGAGTGAACTCTTTCTCTAGGTTACTGGTGACCTCTTTGACATTATGTCAGGACAGACAGATGTGGACCATCCTCTGTGTGAGGAATGCACAGACACCCTTCTAGATCAGTTAGACACACAACTCAATATCACAGAGAATGAATGCCAGAACTACAAGTGAGTGATTTATTATTGAACTGTTGCAGCCCTCCATCATCACTTCCAGTAGCCTTAGTCTGAAGAGCAGGGAAAGAATATAGATATAAAGAAGTCCCTGAACGGAGCATTTGGCTGTTCTCCAAATCTCATCCTTTGAGAATTGCCTTAAGTATCCTTTTGTAACCACCTACTGTCTCCTGTAGACGATGTCTGGAGATCTTGGAACAAATGAATGAGGACGATAAGGAGAAGCTGCAGATGGAGCTGAAAGAACTTGCTTTGGAAGAGGAGAGATTGATCCAGGAGCTGGAGGAAGTAGAGAAGAACCGCAAGATGGTAGCAGAAAACTTTGAGAAAGTCAGGGCAGAAGCAGAGAGACTGGATCAGGAGGAAGCACAGTGAGTCTGTTTCATGGCAGGAGTGACAAATATGGACAAGTGGGTGTATCAGACTGGGTTGTGGGTAAACATGTACTGTACTTCTAATCACCCACAAATACTGTCTGGGCACAAGTGGTTTCCTCTGTTACAAAACTGGGGATCTGGTACCTTAGTTAGAGTGACTTAGGTCTGTCTTCACTGACAGGGTCTGACTGGGGTAGTGGTGCATGTAGGAGTTGGTCTCTTGCCGTCTTGTTCTGTTGGTAGCTTTCTCATTGTTGCTGTTTGAAGGTATCAGAAGGAGTACAGTGAATTCAAGAGGCAGCAACTGGAGCTGGACGACGAACTGAAAAGTGTTGATAACCAGATGCGCTATGCCCAGATCCAGTTGGATAAACTGAGGAAAACCAATGTGTTCAATGCAACTTTCCATATCTGGTAATGTAGGCTCTGGGCTAGAGGGGCAGAGCTGCTGAAGCTTTCATGATTCTGCATTACAGTATCATTGCCAAGATAGCAGCTTGGGTTTTGGCAACTTAGGTGCTAAGCAGGGCTGAAATCTACTTCTTAGCTGAGAGCAGGCGATCAGATCTCCTCATGGTGGCAGCTGAAAGGGCAGGAAAGGAAACATGCTCTACCCGGGCTGTGTGAGGAGATTTGCAAACATGAGAGCAGCTGGCAGGTGCTATCTATAGGCTGTCAAACCTGGGACCACATGGAGCCCAGTGCTGAGCCCTAACTGAACAGCTCTGCCTGAGCTTTTGCACTTGCCATGTTGAATCCTGAACTTTACAAAGATAATATAAGCTGCTCCATTGTCTTTGAGCTCCGTAAAGAGACTTGATGGCTTGCAGGGTTATTACCTTGCATTACAGCAGCACTGGGGATTAGGGCCCTGTTGTCTTAGGTGCCGTAGAGACACGCCCTGTCCCAAAGAGCTTACTTATAACTTCTCCTCGTAACACAGGCACAGTGGGCAATTTGGCACAATTAATAACTTCAGACTTGGCCGCCTCCCCAGCGTCCCTGTAGAATGGAATGAGATCAATGCAGCTTGGGGGCAGACTGTGCTACTGCTTCATGCCCTTGCTAACAAGATGGGCCTGAAATTTCAAAGGTAAGAGCAGTTCTTTATACACCTTGTACTGGCTATCGTGCCATGGGAAAAGGCACTCACAGACTTATCTGCCTTTTCTTTCAGATACCGTCTCGTTCCCTATGGAAACCATTCATATTTAGAGTCCCTCACAGACAAATCGAAGGTAAGAAAATCCAAAAATAATCTGCCTGGAATGCTAAATTCCCTCTATTCCTGCTAATACGAGTGAGCAGAAAATGTAAATCCTGCCATTCACTATTAGATCTTACAGCAGCAATTGTATTAAGCCTGTAATAACTGCCTTACCTTTAATAATCGTAGAACTGGAAGGGACCTCGAGAGGTCATCTAGTCCAGTCCCCTGCACTCAAGGCAGGACTAAGTATTCTGCTTCGTGCTCCCCTGGGGGGCGGGGGGTGCAAAGAAGCAGAGGAGGTGCCCTGCTTTATTTAAAAGTCATTCTTCTGGCCAGTTGAGGTGTCCGTGGGCTCAAGAGTCCTGTCCAGGTGGTGAATGGTGACTGGGATGAGTGGAACACAGTGTGGCTTGGCTCTTGAAGGCAGAGGACTCCCTAGGGCCATCTCCTGCGCCTGTGGTCAGAGTTTCTAAACTGGAGTCTCTCTCGGCTGCCTAGAACTAACGTCTCTCTTTTAGGAGTTGCCCTTGTATTGTTCTGGAGGTTTAAGGTTCTTTTGGGACAATAAATTTGACCATGCAATGGTGGCATTCCTGGACTGCGTGCAGCAATTCAAAGAGGAGGTGGAGAAAGGCGAAACTCGCTTTTGTTTGCCTTACAGGTAAATGTCTCTGTCTGAAGTGCTTCTGTAACATAGTGCATGTTAGCCCATGCAGCTCTGCCAGTACACCTCTATCCTGAGCCACAGCATTCTTTGCTATTCCAGGCTTGTCTTACTTTCAGCCAAATCATCTGATGGTTCTGTGCTTGAGTGGAGAGCAGCACAGAACCATTTCCTGGGCTCTGTCGCTTTTGACCTAAATGGGATTTAAAGCTAGTTACTCAGCAATGAAAGGCCACTGCATAGTTGTTTTTTTAAAAAGCTGGTTATTACCTTCGTTAAAATAGGGGATCAGACCATGTCTTAGACAAAATGTTCAGCTCTCATGTAAGATTCATAATTCTGAGATTAAAGGGTCTGAAAATACAGTACTTGGATACTTCAAATGTCAAACCCAACTACGGAAATAACTGCTTCAAAATCAGTGGAATGAAGCTAGCTTAAATGAAGTGACACGGAGGAGATTACACAGCATTAGCGGCTTATCAGAGGTGACTATTTATGTTGAAATGTAAATGTGTTAATAAACCTCTGTTTATATGATACAGAATGGATGTGGAGAAAGGCAAGATCGAAGATACAGGTGGCAGTGGTGGCTCTTACTCTATTAAAACACAGTTTAACTCTGAAGAGCAATGGACAAAAGCACTCAAATTCATGTTAACTAACCTGAAATGGGGTCTTGCCTGGGTTTCATCCCAATTTTATAACAAATGACTGAGTGTGTGCATGTGTGTGTGAAGAACTTGTCCTGAGGGCTAGAGAGTATCTGCTTTTTTCTTCTTCTCGAGAATGTCATAAATTGTCACTTAATATTAACCAATACAACATGTTTACAATACCAAAAATCCACAAGACACTTTAAAATTTCATTTGACAAGTAGTGCATAGAAAAGCAATATGTAAAATTGTACTGTTGAGCAGAACAGAATATAATTCAGCTCTTTATGAAATAGCTAGTTAGCAAGTATCTGGGAGTTTTATAGACAAGTCAGAAACTTGCTATACAGCACCAGTAGGTATCTGATGTAATCTCATTACAATTTAACAGAGAATGCAGTTAGAAAAATGAAATATTAGTGACACAGTGAGAACTGTGTTGTGGGCAAAGCCTATGGAAGCTCTGCCTGATCACCCTAAATGGTGACTAATGCTTGAAACTTAGTATCTTCTCTTTAAATCAGAACTGATGAGCACTTAACTTGGTGCCATTGAACTTTATGGGGGTTTGATATTGTTTAAAACATTGCCAGCTATTTAACTATTTGTAACAAATATTTCCTGCAGCCTGTTACTGCACAAAGGTGCACTGAATAACACTGTAATAAAATACTTTGTATTCTGGACAAAATTGAGTGCTTCCATTCCACATACACTTAACTACAGCATGGCATCCTGTGTACTGGTATGTAGATTCTGAATAGCTTTCCATCCAAGTAAGATATAAATCAAGCTTTCAAAGCAGCTGGTGCTTGATTTGACTTGCATTTCCCTGTTAACACTGGCAGACTACCTAACTGACTTTCTTTTTGGGCTGTGGGGAAACTAGATCTGGGGGGCAGAAGGAAAGGAATATAGGAAGGAACAACCTTGATATTGTAAACTATTCAAGACAGTCACTGCTTCTGCACAACAGCAACTGCGTGAAGAAAGCCTGGCCCAGCTTGTAGCACTTGTACACAGTAAAACGGTTTGTAGACTTACTGCTGCCGTTTCTATAACCATTTTTCCGAAAGCAAAACACCACAATGGCAGCGTTTTACTCCAATGTCACTACTTCGGTATAGGGGATAGTTTGCAAAGGCCAATTTTAACAGTCTTAAATGCCGTATTTGACAGCTACTACATAGCAACTAAACAAAAGTTCATCCTACATGAGTTACAAGTCAAAACCACCTGCATCTGTTACAAAAGGTTAGTGGATGGAACATGGCTTTGAGGACACCGATACATGGGAAAGGTTGCAGTGGAAAAGCCAAGTTTATTTTGTAGGAGGTACAACATAGTTCTCTGAAGATCTAGTTCCTTTGTTCTTCCTTGGATTAGTGGTGCCAACACTGTGCTTCAGTATTGCATATGAAAACTCTAAAATGCTTTGTGTGGTAATACCAGTGATGCAGTTTAAATGCTCCACAACCTTAAAAAAAAATCTTTCTTATTTTGGGCAACAGAGCAGTAGTTCTAGATCTTAAATCTTTGAGTATTTGTAAAGGAAAACAAAAACATGATTATAGTCCACCCTATGGCTCCAATACTGTGCTATCTAGTTGCTACGGGAATACAAATGCAATTAGCCCTCTGCAATTAGCCAGTTGAGGATCCTGTTAGTTGCTTTAAAAAAAAAAAAAATTCCTCCCCTGTAAGGGAGAAAGATTCCACTAACTGCTTCTGCTGTGAGAGGACAATTTTAAATAGGACCTCTCTTTTAGATTATAAAACACAGGCTGGCTGTTTGGGGGAGATTGGTGCCTTGTGGGGTTACTCCCCCCACCCCTTCTGCCAATGGAAGCCTTTGGATACAGCATGTTCTAGGAGTAAGAAAGCTGCAGGCTTCTCAGAATAGGTTTGCAAAGTAATGAGACACTCATGATAAATTCCCAACCTCCCCTTGCCCTGCAGTACTAATATATTAAAGGACTCCACCTTTAATATACTCCCAGTGCAACACACCTGTCTCCCTGTACTCTGTAAACAGTAAAAGATGCAAACAAATTGTAGTTCATGTAAGCCTAAGAACTGCACTGTGTATTTCTTGTCTAGCAGTACCTGATTCCAGTATTCAGGATTTAGTATGAAAGCGCTTGTGCTGATGACGCCAACTGCCAAGAGCATGAAATCTTCCTTTACTGACAAAAATTTTGCTCTGTATAATTAAAACAGTAGTAATATCTGGTTTAAAATGAAGCTGTTCTGTATTTCAAAGTGTTGTAGTATTGATACTGTGTATTTGGAGGTAAACAATTTTAGTGGCATTTTAATGTACAAAACACACGTACAAATTAACACTTTTAAAAGCCACTTCAGTCCAGTCTCCCACTACTTAACTTATTTGTTTGGCTACATTTTCTTAAAGATAAGAGAGATCCTCCCAGTCTGCCTATTCTACAGCAAAGTTGCTGAAGTATTTTGACTTATCACTATTCTGCAGACAGAGAAAGATGCAGTGCACCCAGGATGACAAACAGTCGCTGTCAGAGCTGGGATCAAAACTTGGCAAATTAAGTTAGTCATACTTAGAATCGATTATTCCCAAATACTACTTACTATGGAAAGGAAGCCATGTATGGACACGTTTCATAGAATTAGCAACTTAAATCCAGAAACGTCAGTCCCAGATTCTTAGTTCACAAAGAATGGTCTGTTGAGTTGTATTGCAAATAACTGTGACTTGTATTTTCTCAGTACGCTAAGCGCTTTCTCTAATCTGTATCTGCTGCATCATAATGTGTCAAATAGACAACTATGAAACTGCAACAGATGGATGGTAAAGGCACAAGAATATGTGACCCTCACAAGCTTTTTCCCTCCCCTCTGAGCATAAAATCAATATTAGTTCAAATGTGTCCCGGGGCATAGGTGGTACTTACATCTGGAGTTCACTCGGTGTTGAATTCTCAATAGAAATCTTCAGTAAAGTATCATAGATGATGTTCCGCATGAGATAAGTTAAATCCAGTAGGTGCATGCACATCTTATGCAACTGCTTCATAGGAAGTAAGCAGCCATTATGTCCTAAAGTGGAAATTATACATGGTCAACTATATATTTTCTGATCCATAAAACTAGATTATGAAAAATATTAGCCATTATGACCAAGGCAGTTTTGTGTATTGAGTTGTTTATGGCTAAGATTTTCAGTAGTGACTACTTTAAGATGAGGTACCCAAAACTTGAGACTCCATAAAAGGGTCTGACTTTGCTCAGCAATTTCTATCAATCAGGCCCCTTTAAAGGATCTCAAGTAGGACACCCCAAAAATCACAATTCACTTTGGAAAAATTGTGGCCGTATATAACTGCTTTTAATAAAAATATTAGTCTTATAACAACATCTTGCCAAACAGCCAAAAGACCTGTTACCCAGATGCATTTCTTCTTGGACGCTAACTGCTGAGCTCCTTACTCTGTGATGTGTAAAGCTTCTTGCTTGTATCAATCAATGGTAGAAGGCTTTTGTGCAGATTTCTATCATTTGACAGGTAAAATGAGGCCCAGGACTCACCCTAGGAAACACCCCAGAGTAGGGAGAACACTTTGAAGCTTTGGGCTTTCCATTAATAATAACCACACGGGCGAGTTTCTCTCTGTCACTTCATGCTTGATTTTACCTCTACAACAAACCATTAATCTGAGATTGTTTCAGAGTCTAGTGGTAACTGCATTTAGTCTTTTTAAAATTTCTACACAGTTTCTTACTATTAATACTCTTACCTAACACCTCCAGAAGCAACTCAACATAGGCAAAAGGAGTTGGCACATTGATCTGGAAGCGTAGAGCCTTCAGAATGGCAAGTTCTGACTCCACCAAGTTCTGTTTTGTGTATGAATAGTCTAAGGACTGCAGAAATTTCAGAACTGTGTTGTTATTAATTATCTGGAAAAAACAGTGATGGGTTATTTTTAAAACTGCTGCTGTGAGTAAGAGGTGTTCTCTCAAGATCCCAGAAGTTCACCTGCATGATGATATGCTGTTAATAGTTTCTTTTTGAGCTGAGAACTAATAGAATTTTTGTTTAACTTGCCTTCTAAGCTAAAAATGGAAAATGCAAGCTGAAACTATTACCCTTTGCCAGGTAGTAGCACAGATTGGGGTTTTACAGGGCTGTGCCCCATTGGAGCAGAAATCAGGAATGCTGAGTTTGGGTATTTTATCAGTATAACTTTTTTTATTTACACAATATACACATGTCCTGGAACAGAAGTGGTCACACATGGCAGACAGGCAAAGCCCTCCCCCTGCAATATCAGCCCTAACACCATTGCCCACTTCCCAGGAAGTATATTTGTCCCAAGGGTCAACTCCAATTAGGGAGATTAAGGCAGAGAGAAAACTCTCTTGCTTTCAATATTTCCCTCAAAAATAAAATACATCCCAATACTAACAACACAGCATTTCTTCAAACTGAATAGGGCATCACACACTAAGAAAATTAACTTGTAAAGCTATGTAACGGCATCATCTGGCGACTCCCTCCATAACAATCCTGGGTTTTGATATCATGGTGTGCTTAACAACCAAATGGTACAGGTCATGGTTACTCTAAATAATCAAATTATGTTAACGTCTTTCATTGTGAAGGTGCAGTGTACAATTTCCAGAGGCATAACAGTTACTGTGCCCGAGTGCAAGAGAGTCTAGATCTCCCATGCCCAAATTATCCTGGATTACATAGTCACTGCTGTCCTTTGAAACAGTAACTCCTTTGGTGCGGAGTTTAGATAAGACCAAAATCTAAGTAAGAAAGAATATACTGTACTACTAACAATCTGGTGTAAGAAAGTGGTTAGTTTGCTCACGTTGTAGTGAAAAGAAAGTTTGCTTGCAAGCTGAATGCAAGACACAAGCCGCAGCACAAATGTGTCACACATCTGTGCTTTCAAAGTGCCCCAGATGTTGCCTTCTCCTTGTTCATTGTTTGTCCTTGACTTTTTGGTAGAGTTATAGCTCTCTTCTACATGCTTAATCATAAACCTGCAAGAAAAGAAAAAAAGCTAACTATGTTAGGAATCATTAGGAAAAGGATAGATAATAAGACAGTAAATATAATGGCACTATATAAATCCATGGTATACCCACACCTTGAATATTGCATGCAGTTCTGATCACCTCATCTCAAAGAAACTATATTAGAATTGGAAACGGAACAGAAAAGGGCAACAAAAATAATTAGTGGTATAGAATAGCTTCCATACAAGGAGAGATTAAAGAGACTGGGTCTGTTCAGCTTAGAAAAGAGAAGAGTACAGATACAACAGAGGTCTATAAAAATCATGAATGTTGTGGAGAAAGTGAACCTTCACCTAACACAAGAACCAGGGTCACCTGATTAAACCTGCTGCCTATTAATTTAAAACAAACAAAAGGAAGTACTTCTTCACACAATGCACAGTCAACCTGTGGAACTCGTTGCCAGGGAATGCTGTGAAGGCCAAAACTATAACTGGGTTCAAAAAAGGATCTGTACATTTGTAGAGGATAGGTCCATCATTTGCCAAGATGGTCAGGGACACAACCCCATGCTCTGGGTGTCCCTAAACCTCCAACTGCCAGAAGCTGGTACTGGACGACGGGATGGATCACTCAAAATTGCCCTGTTCTGTTCATTCTCTCTGAACCATCTGGCACTGGCCACTGTCAGAGACAGGGTATTGGGATAGCTGGACCCCTGGGATTGCCCAGCAGAACCATTCTTATGTAAAAGATCAGTTCTCAGAAAAGTTGCCTTTTGCTAACAAAAAGAAAAGTACCTTCTAACTTGTATTCAGAATACTTTACTCTCAATATACATACCAATTATACTTGTAATTAAATGACAGGAAAGACAAAGCTGCAGCTATAAAGATACTCCATATCTTCTGCCTGAGCAGTGCTGAGTATATACAATATAAACTGTACTACAGATATAAGAATTGCGTGTTGTCTTTGCTTGGGAAGTTACCTTTCAAATATTTCAACTGCTTGATATCGTGCAGATTGGTCCAGGAACCATTTTTCACACAGAAGAAATACAAATTCTGCAAAAAGGTGCAATTAATCATAACTGGAACTGATGGATAAGATGGACACACTTTATCAAAAAATAAAAGTAACTAAGCGAGACGATAAGGAATCAGACATGAAAACTGAGTCACCCTTTGTAGAGAGGCCACTAATGGGAGTTTATGCAGAGGATAAACAATGGGGAGTCCTTGTGGCACCTTAGGGACTAACAAATTTATTTGGGCATAAGCTTTGTTAGTCTCTATGGTGCCACAAGGTGCACACAAATGCACACATCAGGCATTCATGGCATGTGGACACAGACACACAAACATACACAGGCTGACAAAGATCTGCATATCTCACCCACTATCTGGGTCTCTTTGAAGCATCCTGCTTGATCCGACAGCTCATTCAGATATTGTTCATTTTCTGTAGCTAAACAAATTAGTGTCTCTTCAATGATCTCGGGAGCAACAACTCCAAAGACTGGCTCCGGGGTGCGAAACCTGGACACTGCCTGTGCCTCTGAGCTCATCTCAGCACTTCTGGCCAGTTCTCAAACAATAAAATAATAACAGTGTTATTTTTATAGCACTGCAGCTGTACCCACTACAGTAATTACTAGAGAGGGCACCAGGTAGTGCATGGAACAAGGCGGCGGGTATAATCAGAAACGTTGCTATGGAGAAATGACAGCTCCTTACTCTGGAAGTGCTCCCTGCGTGTGTTTGGAACCATGCTGGAGTTAGTGACAGTTCACACCTACACGTGTACAAGTGCTCACTTGTGTCAGTGTTGCAGGGGCCATCACAGTAGCGGGATTTCAATCGGCCCTGGTGCTCCCTCGAGAGTTGTTAGCTACATTCCAACCCCATGGCAGGGCCACCATCGGCCCCCCGTTACCGAGCGTGGCCCAGGCCCTCGGGGCTCTATGGAACACACAGACACCGTTTACCAGTGACGCCGCTTGGGGCATCGCTGATGACACGAACTCGCTGGCTACCCCACTAGCGCCAGGGGGACGTGGGCCCATAGCGGGGGCAGGGTTGCCTGGCCCCCGTGAGGAAGCGGGCGGCTCACCGCTGGCTTCCCGTGCCCCCCATCAGCCCGGGGGCACACGCGGGCGCTGCTGCAGCCGGGGCGTTTCCCCAGAGCGGATTCCCCGCTGGCCCGGGTCTGAGCCTGGGCAGGGCCTGGGGGGGTTGGAAGGGAGGTGTCAGGGGTCCCAGCCGGGGGGGAGGGCGAGGCCCCCCCAGGCCGATGGTGGGAGCTGGAGGCCGCGGCAGCCTCGGCTGCTCTGGGATATTTTTTCCCTCCCTCTACCCCTCCTCATCACCTCATCTCACATGCCGGCTCTCAGCCAATCACACGACGCCATAGCCGGTTGCAAGCTGGTCATGTGGCATTCTCCCAATCGCTCGAGGCGCCTCAGTTAGTCACTTCTTCCCGCCTAAAAGCGCTCCGGATCACGTGACGTCACTGACCACCAATCACAAGAGACGCTCAATGGACGCTCAGTGTCACGTGGCCCGCGTAACCAATCGGGCGGGAGCACCTGGTCCCCTAGCGGTGATTGGCCAGAATCAGAACTTCCAGCGCTCTAGCGGATGGGTACTTTGCCTTCATCGAACATGGCGGCACGCGCGTCACGTAGGCGGAGTCACGCCGACGCTACTGGGGTCGCGCGTTTGCTCGAAGCGGATGTGACGTCAGCCTCCGCGCGCCGCCCCGTCAGTCACGCGGGTGGTGGGCGCGGCTCCGTGGGGAAGATGGCGGCGCCGCGGGAGCCGGGCCGGGACTCGGAGGCCGCGTTCGCGAAGCGGATTGACCCGGCGCGGGATCCGGAGCTGAGCGCGGAGCAGCGGCGCGTCATGCAGCGCGCGGAGGAGGCGCTGCGCCAGCGGACCCTGCACCGGCGGCTCCGGGGCCGCAACGCGCTGACGGGGCTGAGCATCGCGGCGGTGGCGCTGGGCATCTGTATCCGGCCGGCTGGGGCCCCCCGGGGGGGGGGTTGAAGGAGCGTGCCCCCCCGGAGGAGGAGGAGTAGTGGGGTGGGGGTTGAAGGAGCGTGGGCCCCCCAGGAGGAGGGGGGGGTGGAAGGAGCGTGGGCCCCCCAGGAGGAGGGGGGGGGGCCCCCCCCCCCCCCGAGGGGGTGGGGGGGGGGGGTGGCGGGGGGGGGGGGAGGCGCGTGGCCCCCTCCCAGGGGGAGGGGGGGGGGCCCGGGGAGCGGGGGCCCCTCCGGGGGGGGGGGGCCGGGGGGGAGGGGGGGAAGGAGCGTGGCCCCCCCGGAGGAGGAGGAGGGGGGTGGGGGTGGAAGGAGCGTGGCCCCCCCGGAGGAGATGGGGGGGTGGAAGGAGCGTGGCCCCCCCGGAGGAGATGGGGTGGGGTGGGGGTGGAAGGAGCGTGCCCCCCCCCGGAGGGGGGAGCAGACCCATGGAGCAGGGAAGGGCCAGTGGGGGGTTCTGGGGGTGTCTCTTTGATTCCCCCCCATGTTTTCCTCAGCGGCCCTGTCCCAGATGGTTACACCTTCTACAGGATCTCCCAGGAGCGATTCCTGGACGAGCTGGAGCAGGAGGTCGAGGCTGCCCGGGCCCAGGCTGCCAAGACCCCAGTGAACTGAAACCCTGAGCAGGCCGGGGCTGCTCCCCACTTGGGATGGATCCAGCTGGAACTGACGCATGTGCCAGGGACCCTCAGCAACCCGACTCCTCTTGGGTTGTATCTGCCTTTGGCATGCCAGGCACTCCCTATGGTGGGCTGAGTCCCCCTCGGTGGAAGAGGGGGGTCCCCTCTCCCCTGTGGGGACCAGGCTCCTGCTAAACCTTCCGGCTGCAGTTGCAGACTGTGGTGCAACAGCACCAGGTTTGTTTCCTGACAAGCTCATCTGCTGTTCACCCCTTGCAGCAGGTGGGCCAGGGCCTCAATAAACCTGTCTAACTGATTCACCAGAGTGGGTGTGTGAAATGCCTCCCCAAGTGGGGCCTGCTGAGGGGCACTTGGGATGGGGGTTGGAAGGATAAGTTAGGGGTAAGTGCAACATCCCTGTAATATCTTCTTGTTGGTGAAAATACACATGCGGGAGCTTAAATGCTGTCTTCCCGGTCTGTCCCAGCAGCCCCTGGGGTGGTTTGTAGCTATTTAAGAGCAAATGGGGAAAGGTGGTAGAATAGTAAGTGTCTAGGACCAAGTTTATTGGTTGCAGGCGAGGTGCCAGTGTTTCTTGGGCTGAACACGGCTGCCTTGGGGCTGCATCATAAATTCCTTGTTTCCTGGTGCTGAGAGGAAGGCATGGGCGGTACCTGGCCTGGGGGTGCCACTCAGCATGTTTACCACCTGCAAGAAGAGGAGGATGCAGCACGGAGTGATTCTGCCCCAGGTCATGAAGAGCCCAGTTATCCACTGACTTCAGCACATACCCGGGGGGGGGCGAGTAGAGCCCTGGCAGAGGCTGATACATGGAAATGTGCCTGTTTGGCTTTGGGGGAGAGAGATTGGGCCCTGCAGGGACAGGACTTGCTCAGCCTTTCTAAGCTAGTACGTGGCTGCAGAGCTCCCTGGAGTGAGTTGTGCTTCACCTCTGGCTGAGCAATGATCTCGCCGTTTAATCTGCATTGCACTACTGTAGCCAGGACTCAGCCCTGTGGGGGAAGCACTGGATTGCCCAAGCCATGGTCCCTGGGCTGCAGTCATTTCCACAGGTCAGTGTGTTTGAGGCATTGACCTTCCGGGGCCTTTGGGGGGTGGGCACCAGCCCTGGAAGTCAGTGACTCATTCCTTAAAAGGTGATGCAACTTTGTGGTGAACTGCTTGCGTGACCTTTGGCTAATGATGCCTGTGTGCCTGCTCAGATACTCCAGGGAGAGGAAAAACCCTGTCAGTGATGTGGGGAAGGTGCCTGTATGGTGCCTCCAGGACCCACTGAATTAGATACAAAGGTGACGTGCTGCCCTCTGGGGGAAGAAGGCACAAACCACCCCCCTCACTGCCAGGAAAGACTCCCCAGAAAAGGGTGGCTCTTAATGCCCCTGGCCCAGCCTGCAGGGGAAACACTTCCTCCTTTGCCCCTGCGAAGGGCAGAGCTCCAGTGCCTGCCATTATCTTCGCCTTTGTCATGTTCCAATAAATGCCTCTGGAAATTGTGCTTCCAAGTTGATTATTAAGGCAGCTGGTGGCAGGAGGCCAGCTCAGTGCCTCAGGGACTGTTCCATGCAGCACACATTTACCTAAGAGGCTAAAGAGTGTTGGGTGGGGGGAATGAGATTTTCCAGCTCATTGGATTAAGTCCTGAATTCACAGGATGACAGGCCTCTCCTGCTGCAGCCAGGAGAGGGGAGAGCAGGTGTATTACCTGGTGGCCACCTTCCCACTCCCCCCCCGCCATGGACACAGAAGGGTTTCTCAAACAATTTACGAGAAAAGCCTCCCACCCACATCTGTCCTCCAGGAAGAATCGATTTGGTTACAAGATGCTCCAGCTGCTATAATCACACCCCACCAGCACCGTGCAGTCAGCAATCCCTATTTGATCTGTTTTATTCACAACCACTGTACAGAGTCTCTAAAAAGCCTTTTACAACAAGGTCAGTCTGTCCTATGGAGAGGCAGGGCAAGGGCAGTGCTTCACCCTGCAGCGATGGGGCCAGAGCGGAAGCCGAGCTCCAAGGCTCCTTGCTGGCTAAGGCCCAGCGAGTACAAGCCTGATGCCTGTTGCCCAGGAGAATGGCTTGGCCCGATGCTGCTGGTTTATGGTTCTGGGGCAGAGAGGCACTGAGAACTCAGCCCCTGCGCAGGGGGCAGCACCCCTCTCACTGCAGTGGGGCTGGCGGCTCCTGGCGAGGAGTAAAGCACAGAGGTGAGTTGCCATAAAGGGGAGGGACAGTGTCTGCACGTGCATTTCCTATAACCCAGGCCCTGCCTTCAGCAAACATGACCCGAGGGGCCTAGCCCCGGGTGTCGGGCCGAGTGCAGGCAGAGGCAAGATCAGCCACGCCCCAGGCAGCCTGGGCCTGCGTCCATGGCACCCCACAGCAGTGGCACTCGCCCTGGGGGTGGCCTTGGTGCTTTCTGGGAGTGTGTCTGAAGAGTGGGGAGGTGGGGTCAGTGAAGGGCTGGGACCCAGCTAAGCAGGAAGCGTTTCTCAGCTGACACTAGGGGGTGCTCTGAAGCAAGGCTCCCCATGGTGGTAGGGAGTTACCCTGCCCCACTCAGGCTCCTTCCCAGCCCGCAAACCTGTCCAGCTGCAGCCCGTGCTGGGGAGCAGGTGAACCAGGCTGGGCGGGACCCTAGTGCTGCCACCATCAGACTTCACACGGGCCTGTGGGGGCCAATGCAGATCCTCCCCGGGGCTGTCGGACAAAGCCAGGAGTCTCTGGTGGGCACCGCAGCAGACACCATGGGGCCCAGTGCCCGGCTCCGCAGGGACAAAGCTGGGAGGGGCACACAAGGGCAGGAGTCACCAGTGCTGTCTCCACACCCGGAGGAGCCCGTGGGGCAGGGCGCTGCCTGGTCAGCTCACAGCAGGGCCTCTCACCACCCCTCCATGGCAGCTGGCGCATGGCTGAGGTAGTCCATGAAAATCGGTGCTGGCAGGACGATTACTGCGGAGAGAGAATGAAGGGGGCTGAGCCGGCGCTGGTCCCAGCAGGGGCACTCACCCTGAGGGCCCATGGGCAGGAGCCAGCCGTGCGCACTCTCGGGGGCTCCGAGCCGCGTGCCCAGCCCCCCCGGGGAACCCGGGCCGTGTCGCTTTGGGGTGGGCAGTGCCTCCGTAGCACATGCTCCAACACAACCGCTTCTGTGCGAGAGGGAGCGTGGCCCATGGGGAGGTGCCACCCCTGGGGTTCGGTGGGATGGGACTCTACGGCCCAGGAGGCCCCCCAGCAACTCCCCCCCCCCCGCCCTCACCGTTCGGCTGAGGTCTCCGGCAAACGTCACCCCTCTGCTTGGCCGCTGC
This sequence comes from Platysternon megacephalum, assembly GCA_003942145.1. Classification (NCBI taxonomy): domain Eukaryota; kingdom Metazoa; phylum Chordata; order Testudines; family Platysternidae; genus Platysternon; species Platysternon megacephalum. The sequence continues at coordinate 11,631,327 of QXTE01000039.1, read as the reverse complement.
TCCTGCGAGCCGGTACTGCTGCCACTGAGCGAGTTCCTGCGCATGATCCCTGCTGGGAGCCAGACGGGGTGAGGGGCCAGGGGGACACCGGGCTGGGGGCCCTGAGCCGCCCCCCAGGTGCCTGCTGCACAGCCTGGCATGGTGCCCAGCTGGCAAGTCGGGACATCTCCCCTGCCATGGAACACGCAGGTTAATGCCACCTCCCCCAGGGCAGAGACCGGAGGATCCTCCGTGCAGCCCAGGGTGCGGCGCCCAGAGAGCTCCCCACAGCACATGCCCCTGGGCACTAAAGCCACATGGGGGTCCCAGCCAGAGAGAGCGAGGACAGCGGGGGGCAGGATCAAGTGCCAGCAGGGAGCAGCCGAGGATGGGGGGGG
>QXTE01000039.1:11547871-11630868 GCA_003942145.1 Platysternon megacephalum | reverse complement strand
GGGGGGGGGGGGGGGGGGGGGGGGGGGGGGGGGAGGAAACGACACACGACAGGTGCCAGCAGGGAGCAGCGGGCCATTTACCTGTGGGCTGCGAGAGGACGGGGGGAGGGGACTGTGGGGTCAGATGCCAGCAGGGAGCAGCCAAGGACGGCTGGTGGGGGGGGGGAGGGTGTCAGGTGCCAGTAGGGAGCGGTGGGCCGGGTACCTGCGGGCTGCAAGAGGACGGGGGCTGGGAGAGCAGGCGGGGGANGGGGGGGGGGGGGGGGGGGGGGGGGGGGGGGGGGGGGGGGGGGGGGGGGGGGGGGGGAAATCAGGTGCCAGCGGAGAGCAGCGGGCCGGGTACCTGGGGGCTGCGAGAGCTCCAGGCGCTGGAGGCTGTTGCGCCGGGACGGGTTGAAGCTGCCCTTGGAGAGGCGTCTCTGGCGGCTGGAGAGCATGGCAGCTGGGGAGACGATGCCCGGGGGGGCCTGCTTCCCCATGCGGAAGTACAGCTCCTCGATCTCCCTCTTCTGCACAGCCTGCAGCGTCTGCACTTCAGAGAGGTGCCTGGGGACAGCAGGGCCGTCAAGGCAGAGCAGGGCAGGGGGCAGACGCGTTTCTAGCCCAGCTGCCCATAGGGAGGAGACTGGCGGGAAGCTGCCTTACCCCGCCCCAGCACTGGCCAGCAGCCCCCCCGAGAGCTCCCTAGAGCCAGAGGCGCTTGCACAGGGCCCAGCTTGCTTCCCTGCCGCTCCCCCAGCCGTGCAGCCCGTGGGAAAGGCCGAACCGGGTCCCACACTCACTTCTGGCGCAGGCTCTGCAGCTCCTCCCAGATCTCCTCGTCCTCGCTCTCCGTGTCGTCGCTGCTCAGGTAGGACGAGCTGCGCGCGTAGCTTAGCCACACCTGGCTCACCACGGCCTGCTGAGGGCTCTCGGCACCGCCCTCCCCGGGCCCTTCCTGGTCGCTCTCCGCCAGCGCCACCGGCGTCCCCTCCTCGGCCAGCAGCTCGTCCGGGTCCTGCACCGGGGTGTCGGGGACAGAGTCCGAGTCGGGGCTCATGCTGCCCTCCGTGGCGGAGGAGCTGGGCACCGAGGGCTGGGAGGAGGCGCCAGCCGCCCCCTCCCAGGGCTCCGGGCCGCTCTGCTCACTGTCACTCTGGCTCTGCTGCCCCAGGGGGCTGTTGGCTGGGTCCTTGGACGTGGTCACCTGGAACCGGCCCAGAATCTGGGGCTTGGCCTCTGGGAAGGAACGGGGAAGGGCGGGTTAGCAGGGAGCCGGCTCGGCGTGGGCCAGGGCAGGTCTGAGCGCTGAGCGTGGCTCTCCGTGCACTGGGGGGAGAGCTGGCACCAGGCACTCTGCGATGCCAGCCCTGTTCCCACCACAGCTCAACCAGCCGCTGCCACCCAACGCTGCTGGGACAGGCCTTTACCTTCGTTGATGGGGGACAGCCGGGCCTTGACTGGGCCAGGGGCGGGCGACTCTGAGACGATCAGGTGGCTGCTGGGTTTCGGGGAGCAGGGCGATACCTAGGAGAGAAGCCGGCGAGCCAGGTCAGGGAGCACCAAGCCGCCCCATGCAGGGTCCTGGCCCCCAGCAACATCCAGGGCCCTCTAATCCCCAGCAGCAGATGGGCCAGGGATTGAGCTGCGGCTCCTTGGCTCAGGCCCAAGCCTCCGGATTAACAGGCTGCTCCAGGCCTCGCTCCGAGCCAGCAGCACTGCCCCAGCCCAGGGGCAGCGGCTCGTCCCCCAGAGTAACACCAGCCCCAGGGCTGCTCTAACTGGTCCCAGCATCACCCGCCCCCTGGGGCCATTCCGCCGCAGCAGAGGGCATGGCCTGCAGCCGAACCCTTCCCACCAGCCCTACACCGAGAGCCGGGGTCTCGCGCTTCCAGGGGGCTCCCCTGGGGGCGTGTCCTGGCTGTGCCCCCACATTCCTGGGGCCTTCTGGCAGCTGTTTGACCCACCTCACGCTGCAGCGCCCAGGCCCCTTCTGGGGGTGTTACCGAGTCGCTGTCCAGCACCCCTGCAGCAGGAGCTCTTCCCGATGACAGCGGACTCTCCCCGGTGCCGCTTCTTCCCAGGCCCTGAGGGGCAAGAGCTGGCCCCCAGGCCCCCGTGACGCGGGCGCTGGTGGGCTCCTGGGTCCCATTGCAGCGTGGCGCTGGCTCCACCAGGCCTGCGGGGCCAGGGGAGGTGAAGTGTGCCGGCCCCAGGTACAGCGACTGCGGGCGAGGTATCGGTGCAGGGGCCAGGGGCCCACCCGGCGGAGGGGCAGCCGAGGAGACGGACGGCAGCAGCGTCTGGGCCATGCTCATCATTGCCAGGGAGAACATCTCAGCCAGCGAGAACAAGGGGGAGGTGGCAGGAGACCAGGGGGGCGCAGTGGGTGCGGTGCTGTTCATGGGTGGGCTCAGAGGGCCCAGGCCTCCCCTGGGTAGCGTGGTGGGCAGCAGGGAGCCCCCAGCCTGGGGCCCGGGCCCGGCAGTCTGTGGGAAAGACTGGGATGTTGGCGGCTGGTACGGGGCCAGGCCAGGCGCCGTCAAGAAGGAGGGCCAGCTCCACGCAGCTGCACTGGGGAAACCTGCGGAGGAGAAAGGGATGAGCATGGGGGGGGAGGGGGGGGAGGTCCCCACATCCCTGCCCCCCCCCCCCCCCCCCCCCCCCGCCCCCCCCCCCCCCCCGCAGCTAGCTGCTCCCTTGGTGGGGCCGCAGCGTGGGCATTCCAGCTCGGCTGGGGGCCGTGGCCGGGCCTGGGGAAGGTGAGGAGGCCGGTGTCGGAGCCGGTACCTGGCGGTTCTGCTGGGAGCAGAGGCTGCAGCCCAGTGGGCTGGGTCCCTGGCGGGGTGTCTGCGAGGCTGAAGACGTCATTTTCAGAGGGGGAGCCACTGAGCGAGGGCTGGACCGGAGCCAGCTCCGACTGGCCTGGGCTGCTGCAGCCCAGGTCTGGGACAGAGACAGGGAGTCAGTCCCGGCACCACGCAGCCCCGACACCCCCGAGCAGCAGCCCTCCCCCCACTGCAGCTGCCGGGCAGGGGGTGGCGCAGGCCTCTCCCTGCTTAGGGCAATGCCACCTGGCTACCGCTGCCCGGGCTGCAGGCACCCAGCCGGCCGCTGGAACCGCCCTTCACGGCAGACGTGCTTCCATCACAAGCCAGCGGGCAGCACAGGGCCGCCTGGCCCAGCCCCCCAGAGAGGGGGTGTCGCAGGCCCAGGGCTGGGGCGCCCTATTGGAGGGGGGCGGGGGGGGCAGGCACGTACCGCTGAGCAAGGACGAGGCTGAGATGGAGCGCGAGAGATCCTGCAGCTGCAGCTCCGCCTGCCAACGAGAGACAGGGCCTGTGATGGGCCAGGCCGGGGCTGCGGCAGGCTCTGGCCCGCACCTTCCCCCCCCCCCCCCCACGCTGGGACCCCCCGGCAGAGCCCGGGAAGCTGGAACATGCTCTCTGGAGCGATGCACGGACAGAGGGGGGGGAAGGGGGAGCTCACCGGGAAGGCTGTTCACCGAGAGCGAGGAGGCCACTCACCGGGCGGCCAGAGGGTGAGGGGGGGTGCTCAACGGGGGCCGGGAGGTGCTCACAGGGGAGTGGGGAGGCCGGGGGGAGGGGGGCCGGGGGACGAGGGGGAGGGGGGGCCGCTCGCCGGGGGCACTCACCAGGGGACGAGGGGGGCCGCTCGCCGGGGGACGAGGGGGAGGGGGGGCCGCTCGCCGGGGGCACTCACCAGGGGGAGGGGGAAGGGGGGGTGCTCACAGGGGAGTGGGGAGGCCGGGGGGAGGGGGGGCCGCTCGCCGGGGGATGAGGGGGGGGGCGCTCGCCGGGGGATGAGGGGGAGGGGGGGCCGCTCGCCGGGGGCACTCACCGGGACGCCGTTGCTGGCGGCAGAGGGCGACAGGCTCTCAGGCTGCGGGCTGCCAGCCGCCCTGGTGGCACCGTGCCCGTCCTTGCGCAGCAGGGTCTCCACGCGCTGGATGATGTCCTGGATTCGATGGATGAAGCTGTCCTGCTCCGACTGGAGGATGAACTCGCTATTGACCTGTGGGGCCGAGCAGGTGGGTCAGTGCTGGGCGCGGGCCCCCAAACCCTGCCGAACCCAGCCGGGCCCTGCACTCACCATGACGGCCGCGATCTCCTCCGGGTTGTCCCCGTCCAGGTCGAACTTGAAGGTCACCATCTTGTTGTTGTAGGTCTGCAGCTGGCACTCCACCACCCGGTCGCTCTTGTCTGAGATCTGCGGGGCAGGGGCAGCTCACAGGCAGCTGCGGAGACCCCTCCCCCCCACGCCACCCCACGCCGGGAGCCAGGGAGGGGCCAGCGCTTGTGGTACCAGGCCTGTCTCAGCCCCACTTCTCAGCCTGTGCAGATGGGTGGGTTTGGGGGGCCCTTTGCCCCCCCCCCCCATGGAAACATGAAGGGCTGATTGGTGCTTCTGCCCCCCGCATCGTTCCCTGTGAACTGCACGTCCACACAGGGGCAGGAGAGCGGGACCCGGGGTGCTGGAGCAGCTGCCGCGGTGCCCCCATGGGGCCAGGGCCAGCTAGGAACCAGGGAGATCGGCCCCCCGTTCCCTGCCACCCTGAGCTCCCCCCGACAGCCCCCGCCCCACACTCCCATTCGCAGCGAGCGTCCGCCCCCTCGGAGCCTGTGGGCCAAGGCAGGTGCCGGTGGTGCTTACGTTCGTGATGCGCAGCCTCGACCTGGCTCGGCGCCGCAGAAGCTTCCCCGAGGCCCGCTTGGCCGGCAGCTTGGCGTTCTGCTCGCTGGCCGAGAGCCCTTCGCAGCCGTCGCTCAGCCCGGACGCCACGTCAGATGCGTAGCTGGGGGGAGGCCCCAGCACCAGGTAGCACCACAGCACAGGGGCAAGAGTTACTCATGGCCGATCCCACCTGCCCCACCCTGATCCCCATCTCAGTGACCAGTCCCCGCCCCTTCCAGCCACCACCTCCCAGGGGGGCAATAGCTGACTCCTCCGCCAAGGGGCTGGGGGCACGGCGCTGACGGAGCGGGGCCCAGACGTACCTGTCCACTGGGGAAGAGAACTCGCTGGCCGGGGCAGACGGCAGGCGCTCCATGGGCGAGCTCACTGCGATGCTCTGCGGGGAGAAGCCAGAGTGAGGGGGCATCATGGCACCCTCAGCAGCCCCCCAAAGGGGAGCGCCAGGTGCCCCTGTGGCAGCACGAGGCCCCACTCACCACGGGGAAGCAGCTCTCTGACTGGGCAGCTGGTGGGCTGGAAGGGTCCCCGGTGGAGAAGGTGCCCGAGTGGCAGTGGGACAGGTCTGGCGAGTCCACGAACCCAGAGGAGCTCAGGTACCCGTCCGTCTCGCAGTCAGCTGGGGAGCAGAGAGCAGGGTGAGTGGCCAGCCCAGGGGCCCAGCCCACCAAATCCTGGGTCCCAGCTGCCCATGGGGGAGGGCCAGGGCAGACTCCCCCGCTTCTCGCCTCCCTTCCCCAGGAGAACGGGAGAGAACCAGGAGCAGCGGACTCGAGCGATCACTGCCCGGGCTGCCAGCAATGCCAGCCGCAGACGCCCATGAGAGGCTGGGATCTGCTCTCCCTGCACCCCAGGGAGACGCAGGCCAATGCCAGCCACACCCCTCCCCCCGCCCCGCGGTGCCCGCGCACTGGCTACGTACAGGTGGTGGAGGAGTAGCTGGTGTGCCGGTACAGGAAGTGCTGGTGCTGATCTGCCTCGGGCTCCTCGGGCTCCGGGGGGAAGGTGCCCCCAAAGACAGAGTCCCCGGAGCCAGGCGTGGCCGGCGAGGCCTGGGGGGTGGTAGGCACCGGGGGGCACTTCAGCTCCTCCAGCAGGGGCAGGATGCCCGGCTGCTTCTCCTGCTCCTGGCGCCGCAGCTCATCCTGCGCCCGCTTCACCTTCTCCCGCTTGCGCTTGATGGTGACCACACGGTCCCGCACCGCCTTGGCCACCAGCTTGTAGTCCGCCTCGCACACAAAGCCCAGGGTCACCTGCAGGAGGTGCGGGGGGCGCGTCAGACCCTGCCCCGGCCCAGCCTGGCAGAGCGATCCGGGCACCAAGGGCGGGGGGGACTAAGGGAGTGGGGCTCGGTTGCGCCGGGGCAGCCCAGGCAGAGGGTAAGATGGTCACGGCCCCGGAACGGACCCTGCCCCCTGCCCAAGGCAGCAGCGCCCGCTGCGGGCCAGCAGCACAGATCCCAGCGGCGAGCGGCTCCCCCTGCGCCAGAGCTGTGGGCAGCGTGGGTACGCAGAGGGGACCGGGCCTGGCCCAGATCATTGTCTCCCCATCCCAGGCGGGGGCAGGGCTGCTCCCCCTCCCCCCGTGGGCACCTACCATCTCCTGGGCCACCTCCTCGGCCACGTCCTTGTGCAGCTCGAAGAGGAACTCGAGGGCGTTGTTGTCCTTGTACTTGCCGTGCAGTTTCTTGGTGTCGTCCATGCGCAGCCAGAGCTTGAGGCCGGACTTGACGCCGTCGTCCTCCTCGGCCAGTTCCACGTGCACCCCTGTGTCCTCCTGGAAGAAGGAGTGCTCCAGCAGGTCCTGGATGGTGTACCTGGTGGACAGGCCGGGGTCAGCGCAGCCTGGGCACCCCGGGGAGCCGCTGCCCAGCTGGGGAACCCAGTACGGCACAGGGACCCCACCCAGCACAACTGGCACCACGGGACAGAGCCCGGCACACGGACTGAGCCAGCTCCAGGGCACCCTAGCTCATCTGGAACCCGGGCCGCCAGCCCAACCTGGCCAGCCCCCTCCACCCCAGAGGCCTCCAGCCCCCCAGCCCTGCCCCACCGGCCCCACCCAATCTCAGCCCCCCCCCAGCCCTGTGACCCACACTCCTGCCCTGCCGCGCCCACCTCTCAGCCTTGTTCATGCGGATGCAGCCCTCAATGATTTCCTTCAGCTCTGGCACCTTCACCTTGTAGAAGCTGTTGGGTTTCATGCCCTGCAGGGAGACATCCCGACAGTCAGGCAGGTCCCAGGCCAGGCTGTGCCCGAGCAGCTGTGACCCCCTCTGCAGCGCTGCGAGCAGATGTCCCTGAACGTGCAGGGGGCCGGACTGAGACTGGCCCTGCGAGCAAGTGACATCTGGGGCTGCCCTCGCTCCGGGGACCTGACTCCCAGTACCCGCAAGTTGAGCGTGGAAGAGACCCCACAGGGAGGGGCCGGGAGGAAACACCCCCCACCCCGGGGACAGAGACCCCGATTCAGGCAGGCGAGAGCCAGTGACTCAGAGTGAGCGAAACCACCCAGCACCAGTCCCTGATGGGCCAGGCAGAGCCCAGTTCCCTGGCCATGTCCCTCCCTGCCCCAAGCGAGGGGGCAGAGCAGTTCTGGGGGATGGGAGGTCATGGAGCAAACCGGCACCGCGCTGGATCTGGCCGGCTCAGGGTCGTTAAGGCTGCGGCTGGCCCAGGGCAGCGGAGCGGACCAGGTTCACAAACAGCTTCCTGGTTCCGCTCCATTAACGCTGGAGGCTGCGGCCCGCCAGGGAGCAGCGCGTGGACAGCCACGTGGCCTCCGCCAGACAGAAACCTGCGGCGGGGAGCACAGCAGGGGGCAGCTGGGAGACACAGCTATGGGGGAATGGGACCCACCTGCAAGGGCATCATGGGGAGCCCACAGCAGCTCCCCCTTCTGTCCCCAGCCAAGGGACCCAAGAGCTCAGCAGTGGCTAGCGGCTGGCCTGGGCATCTCTGCCTCAGGAAGGAGGGAGCGTCTTAGCTAAGGGCCAGGCTGGGGTTGAGCGGCTCGGGGGGGGGAGAGGGGTCCCCGGGACCGGAGAGTGGCTCCGGCAGGGGGTTCATTGGCAGGGTGGCGCCAATGGGGGGGAGGGGGATCCCCGGTCCCCCAGAGTGGCTCTGGCAGGGGAGGGGGTTCCCTGGCAGGGCGGTGCCGGCAGGGGGAAGGGAGATCCCCGGTCCCCCAGAGTGGCTCCGGCAGGGGAGGGGTTTCCCTGGCAGGGTGGTGCCGGCAGGAGGGGAGGGGGATCCCCGGTCCCCCAGAGTGGCTCCGGCAGGGGAGGGGGTTCCCTGGCAGGGCGGTGCCGGCGGGGGGGAGGGGGATGCCCGGTCCCCCAGAGTGGCTCCGGCAGGGGAGGGGGTTCCCTGGGGCAGTGCCGGCGGGGGGGAGGGGGATCCCCGGTCCCCCAGAGTGGCTCCGGCAGGGGAGGGGGTTCCCTGGCAGGGCGGTGCCGGCGGGGGGGAGGGGGATCCCCGGTCCCCGAGAGGGGCTCTGGCAGGGGAGGGGGTTCCCTGGCAGGGTGGTGCCGGCGGGGGGGTCCCCGCATCGAGGCGCGGACGCAGCCACTCACCGAGGTGACCTTGCGGTAGATCTGGGCGGCGTTCTGGCACTCCGAGTAGGGGTACTCCGAGGTGGCCATCTCCAGCATGCACATGCCGAAGGCGTACACATCCACCGCCTCGTCGTACTTCTCCTCGTACATCTCGGGGGCCATGAACTCCGGGGTGCCTGGGGGCCCAGGGGACACAACTCAGCGCCAAGCTGCTCCCTGGGGCTGGCGAGCCACACCCTGCCGGCCTAGGGTGGGGAGGCTGCACTCAGCAGAGCCAGGCTGGCGTTGGCCACCCCAGGGGTCCCATGGCGCAGGGCGCCCCCCGGACCGCGAGTGGCCCCTCAGCCAGGCCACCCCGGGGAACCCGCCCCAGGGGCCCGGCCGCTCGCACGCCCAGCGCCCCGGTACCTATGACGCTCTTGGCGAAGGAGGCCCGCTTGAGCGTGGCCAGGCCCAAGTCCCCGATCTTGACGGAGCCGGTGGGGCCCGTGATGAAGATGTTGTCACACTTGAGGTCGCGATGGATGATGGGGGGCGAGCGCGTGTGCAGGAAGTGCAGCCCCTTGAGGATCTGTCGGCTCCAGCGCTGCAGGACCTTCAGCTTCATCTCCTTGAAGCGCTTCAGGTAGCTGCGAGGGCGACACGGGCGACATGAGGGGGCGACACCCCAGGGTCCCGGCGCAGGCTGCACACACAGCGGGCTCCATAGGAACGGGTGGCGCTGCTGGTGCCAAGGGCCATGCATGAGCCTAGCACAGCGCGGCCCGGCGAGAGCAGGGCGCCCGGGACGCACTGGCAGCTGTTCCTGAGCCGGCGGGCGACACGCTCTGCAGTGGGGGCTCGGGGGTCGCAGAGCGCCTGGCAGGCCCTGGGCTTTGCCCCAGCACCCCCACCAGTTCTCAGGCCCACCCCGGTATGCGGCTGCAGCCCAGCTTGGCCGAGAGGAGCTGCGAGCTCTGCCCGGATCCTGCCCAGGCCCCTTCACGCCAGGCAGGGGCGGCTTGGAATGCACCTGGCCCACATGCTGGCCACACTCGCTGTGCCAGCAACCACGCAGGCCAGACAGGCTCCCCCACCACCTGCTAGGACCCTTGCCCCCTCCCCCCACCGGCCCCAGTGCCCCCTCTCCGCCTGCCACACAACCCCCGGCTCCCTCCCCCGCCACGNCGACCCTACCCCCTCTCCCCACCGGCCCCAGTGCCCCCTCTCCGCCTGCCACACAACCCCCACCCTGCCAGAACCCGGAGCCCTCCCCCCTGCCAGCCCAGCCCAGCCCGCTCACGTTTTCAGGGTGCCCGAGGTCATGAGCTCAGTGACCAGCACGATGCAGATCTGGCCCTTGATGGCTGACTTCCAGGAGTCGTAGAAGCGGACAATATTGGGATGCTGCAGGCCCTTCAGCATCTCCACCTCCTCGCTGAAGCGCTGCCGTTCAGCCTTCGACAGCTTCCGGGTCTGCAAGGAACCCACAGGAGAGGCATGAGTGGCCACTGGGGGGGCGCCCTCTGGCACCGGGGCTGGTGGCACAAGGGACCGGTCCTGGCCTGAGCCAGCCCCATACCCCTGCCATGGAGCCCCTCAAAACAACCCGGCCACTGAGAGCCCCCATGCTCCCACCCAGAGATGGAGCCCCTATTGTTTCCCCATCCATCCTCCCGGCTCCCTTTGCCAGCCACATACACGGCAGCAAGGCCATGCCAAGCTCCCAGCACAGAGCCCAGACTGGCTGCGTGGGCCCCGGTGCCCCGCACAGACAGCAGCCATGGCCTGTCCCAGCAGCCCCACGAGTGCTGCTGGCGCTGCCCAGGGCAGCAGAATTACTCATGTAGCAGAGACGAGCGGAGCCAGGTACCACGGCACCAGCAAGGCCACGCAGAGCGTGTCCCCCCCCCCCCCCGCACACCCTGGAGCCAGCGCAGGGCTGGGGAGCTGGCAGCCGCTAATCGCACCGGCTGGACACACTGTGCAGCCCAGCTGCCAGACTCCCCCAGAACGCCCCGGCCCGGCTTATCAGCACCAGAGACAGCCCGTATCTGGGTCAGGATGGACGTGGAGTGTCGGGGGAGGACAGAGCAGCACTGGCAGAGCCCGGGGCTGCGGGCACAAGAGCGGAAATTCACTCACCTCCCAGCCCCAGAGAGCAAGCAGGGACAGCAGGACCCTTTGCCCAGCAAACACAGAGAGCGCCAGGGCCAAACCAAGCCCCCCGTGTGCCAGCCCCCGGAGGGGAAGGACGTGTCTCCCCCGCCCCTTCCAGGGAGCAGAGGGGCAGGGACAGGGCAGGGGTGAGACTTTTTGGCTTACTGGGGATTTGCTGCTCCCCCGTTAAGCCACTTGCTGGATGGGGGCTGGGCCAACATTTAGCAGCTGGCCTGGAGGGGGCACGGTGCCCACTGGGCACGCTGGGGTGTTAGTGAGACAGAAGCCGCCCCCAGCCCGGCGCTCGGTGCTGAGATTCTCCAGCGAGGACGCAGATCACTGTCTGGTGAGGCAGCGCAGGGCCCCTCTCCCTCCTGCGCCCAGTGGGCCCAGCCAGAGGAGGCTGCCTGCTCACACGGCGCTGGGCGTGCGCCCACATGGACTCGGAGTGACACAGACAAAGCCACCGGTGTCTGCACCTCCTGCTGCAGCTGTGGGCCATGCAGGGCCGGAGATCGGCACCACCTTTTGATTAAAACCTTTATCCAAGGGGGGGAAACCCGACTCCTCCCCAGCAGCCCACCCAGCCTGCCTTTCTGCCCCAGCTCAGGGCACGCACCTGCGTTCGCGTGGGGAGCGGGGGGCTCGTTTCTACTGGGGAGTCCGCCCCAGCAGAGCAGTCCTGGGGCATCAGTCGCCAGCCCCTGCACAAGGGGGGCCGAGGCCTGGTGACCCCCAGGTGCTAACCACCCCCCACCCCGCGGCTCAGCAGGGCCCAGGTAGTTGGGTCCCAATTCGCAGCCCGGGGAACTTGTGACAAGAGACAGGAGGAAGCGCTCAGCGCCCCAGCACAGCTCCTGCCAACCAACGCCCTGGCCAAGAGAGAACTTGTGTGCCACAGGGGAAGCCCACCCACGGCTGCCCCCTCCCCCTGGCATAGCCCCCCCAGTGTCCCCCGCCCAGCCAGCCTTGCACCCGTACACAAGGAATAACAATTCCCGCTGCTTCCTCAGAGAGCGGGCGGGCGGCTGGCGAGTGCAGACACAGGGCACCTTTATGGCAGGGGGCCACGCGAGCCTCAATGCCGCCTTTGTTGGCAGCACGAGCGCGTCAGGCTCTGGACCTGGTTTTTCCATGTTCCTCCTGCTCAAGTTAATTAAAGTGGAAGCAGAAGTTGAGCTTTGACAGAGGCTTAAAGCACCGTGACTAGGAGCCCAGCCCCAAGGTCAGCAGGGAGGGCACAGGCACCTGCCCCCTGGGGCTCAGCCTGGCAGCTCCATCCCCTCACCAGGTCTGCTGGCGCCAGCCAGGACAGCTTCCCCTCTGCCCACAGGCTCTGCTGGGACCGCACAGGCCAGGCAAACTCCCTGGGGACCAGCAGGGGCTGCCCCCCATGACTCCTGCTCAGCACACACAGGGGGCTGGGGACTCTCCCAGGAGCAGTGGGGCAGAGAGCAGGGGTCCTGAAAGGCTCCTGCAGATGCCCCGCAGGCCTGTCCCTGGCCCACCTGAATCTGGGGCCGCCCCCTTCCTCCACCCCCTCTCCCATTGCCTCCCCCACGCTCCCCCCCTCCAGCCCCCCACCCCACAGCTCTCCCTGCTTGCTGTCCAGGCTCTGGAGTCCCCATGCATTCCTGTCATGTGCTCCACAAACCAAACCTGCCCAGGAGCCGTGCCTGGCCACTGGCATGCTGGTAACTGTGCCCAAGGCCCTGGAGTCGCTGCCCTGCTCCCTCCCTCGCAGAACCCAGCAATGGGCTGATCCCCCTGCCCCAGCGCCAGACACTGCCCAGCCTGTGGCACCCTCTCCCTAGACAGGGGCCAGAGCTCCTGTTCCCCCACCTGCAGGGCACTATGGGGCCACAGCTCTCTCCTTGGCCGGGCAAACTGGGCCCTGGCCAGTGATAATACTGGGGAGCCGGGCCTGGCGTGGAGGCGAGATACGCCAGCAGTCGCCGCGAGCCCAGTTTGCCTTAGCGTATCTTTAAGGCAGGCGCGTGAAATGACATGAGCCTGGAGCAGCGAGAGCTGACTCCATCCACGGCCCCCTGTCGATTCCTGGCCTGCGCTCAAAATGCGGGAACACTGCTCCTGGGGGGCTGCAGCCCTACATCCGACAGCAAGCACCCCCCTCTGCCCCTCCCTGATGAGAGCAGGGCCCATGGGAAACTGACAAGTAGGAGCCTGTGGAGGGCTGACCCCCCTGCCCCAGCGCCAGGCAGCGAGCAGGGAGAGCGCAGGCAGGATCCGGAGCTGCCCGGCTGGGACAGGCTCTCCACATCCCTGCACTGACAGCCAAAGAAACCAACGGCTCGCGGCTGCCGCGTTCCTAAACACTGGAAGCTGCTGGCTCCAGAGAGCCGTGCGCTCGGCCCCTTGGCTCGCAGGAGCCATAAATCAGCCCGGGGATCTTTCGTAATGTTTTCGTTGCATCATAACTGGCCCCGTGGCTGGGTTGCAGCTGCCCAGCGCCCCACATGGGGCCGTGCACAATCCCCTCCTTTCAAACCCATGTTCGGGGCCCCGACCCAGCCCAGAGCAGAGCAGGGAACCCGCCGAGACCAATGAATGGCACCTTTTAGATCCAGGGCAAGCGAACTGATCTCCAAGCCCCCCCTCTGCTCCTCTGCCAGTCCTGACCCGTAGCAGCCCCTGCTAGTACAGCCCAGGCCGGGAGGACCACCAGCTCCGCCAATGCCCCTCAGTCCTGACCCGCAGCCACCCCCCATTCCAGCCTTGGCTTCTCTCGAACAAGTGCTCCCAAACTGAAACAGCAACCAACACATCCAGTGGCACCAACCTGAGACCCAGCAAACTCCTTAATTACAAACAGCAGCCGGAAGCACTTGGTCCTTCAGCACTTGGGGAGTCGCCTGAGAGCATCCCAGCCCCAGACAGTCCCCGGGCAGCTCCCCACCCCCAGTTTCCAGACCCAGAGGCGGGAGGGGAGGGGTCTTCTGAGGAAAGGTGGCTGGCCTGGCACAGGGCTGGGCTCCGGGAAGCCACACGTCTCCCAAGGTGCTCACGAGTAACCAGACTCAGGAACTCCGGAATCTGTTCCCCAAGACTGCGAGCTGCTGCCGAGAGAACAGGGAAGAGCCCAAGGCTGCCCCCCACCCCCAGGGGCTCCCCGTGCCTGGACAGAGCAGACGGGCTCCCCCAGAGTGCTAGAATCCAAGGGGGGATCGCGCCACCCCCAGAGCGGCGAGGGCCCAGCCTGCCCCCCAGTCCTGTGCCCCCCAGGCCGGGAGGGCAATAACCAGGCTGGCACATGCTGCTTAGCGTTCTTGATACGTTACCATTGAGATGTGGGGGCTACGACTGGGCGAGGGAGGGGCTAGGAGCCAGGATGCCTGGGTTCTGTCCTGGCACCCTTTCGGCTGCACTATGTTTGGTGAAAGTTCACCTTGTGGGCCGGGTGCCCCAGCAGCTCCACACAGGCCAAGATGGCCTGTGCCCAACGAACAAGCCCCAGGAGGGCGCTGCCATGCGATGCCAGCAGCAACCCCCCCCCGCACGCCCTGGCTCCACTCTCTGAGAAGGGCTTGTGACGAAGTGGGAATGTTTTGTGGTGTTATGTGGATACTGAGGGGGAAAGCTGCAGGGGGGGGCTCGGCTGGGACTGTCTGCATGGGGGAAGGGAGATACCTGAGCATGTAACATGAGAACCAAGAGCGGAGTTGCAGACCAGGTAACACCTTTGACTGGGAACCTGGACACAGGACAAAGCCCGGGGGAGGAGCCGTGGGGGAAGGGAGAAAGGAGACGCCTGGAAGAGGTTTTTCAGTTTTGGAAGCTGGCTAGGAATGAAGAGGGGACTCTGATGGGGCTTAGGCTTCCCAGCGAGGCCGGGGCCTCCCTGGGCCCCCCAGATGGACCTAACTAAAGGGAATCCTGTTGTCTGTACTGGCAAGACCTGTTTTGGACTGTGTTCCTGTCGTCTCAATAAACCTTCTGTTTTACTGGCTGGCTGAGAGTTATGATGAATCGCAGGAACCCCAGGGGTGCAGGGCCCGGACTCCCCCACACTCCGTGACAGGGCTCCTAAGGTGCCTGCCCAGCATACGCACGGGCAGGTGGTGCACCCCCCAGCTCCAGCAGCCTCGCTCAGCCCGGAGGGCAGGACACAATGTACCTCGCTAATAGCCGCCTCGTGCACAGCAATAGGACGCTCTGGGTCACAGACGCCGGAGCCGTCTAACCAGCTGGGATGGAAGCCCCCCCCTTGGCTTGCCAAGGCAGGGGTGGCCTCCTCCGGGCGAGGCTGAACCAAGGGAGTTCTAGCCAGTCACTGTGGGCAATGGGACCGGGAGAAAGGCTGCAGGAACTGTGTCTCCTGCACATGAGGAGAGGACCCGTGGCGAGCAACGAGCACTTGGAATTGAAGCCCAAAGCCGGGGATGTGTTGGAGCAGCGCCAGGGCACCCGGACAGCACCACTGAGCTCCCCGAGGGCTCTGCAGACACCGTCTGCCTCCCGCCCCAACTCCCAGCAGTTCAGCAAGTGCCAGAGCCGGCTGGGCTCTCACTGCTAGGTCCCACTGCCAGCCCGGGCGCCCCGCTGCTCTCATTGGCCCCTGCCGAGGTGGAGCTGGGGGAGGCGGTGTGGTATTTTTACACGTTTCTTCCTCTCCGAAGGTGTTTATGAGGCTCTGGCTACAGACCCAGCTCTGTGATGCCCTGGGCAGCAGAGCCGAGCAGCAGCCTCTGAAAGCCCCATTGTGCAGGGCCCGGCATCCTGGAGAGGGGACCAATTTACATAATTATGGTGCATTTATAGCTAAAAGCCTCTGCAGGCCACCATAGCGAGTGCAGCCTGGCCCTGAAATAGCACCCGGCCATAAATCCCAGCCTGGGATGGCCCCACAGACCTCTCCAGCTGGAGCCAGCTTGCTGCTGCCCCAGAGCAACAGCAACCTGGTAAAGAGCGTGGCTGGCACAGAACTGCCGCCTGGAGGAGATCAGCCCCAGCCTCTACGGAGCCTCCCTGTTTGCTGGCGCCTCCTCCCAGCCCAGCCTCCATGTGTACAGCGATTCTGTGTACCTACAGCATGTCCCTCGCATCCCACAGGAGCTTGAAAACAACTCAGCTCTTCCATTCGCATCCTGACTGGCACCCACGGTCAGAGCACCCCTGGGCGCAAGGGGCCAAACCCTCCCATGGCTGCTCAGCTAGTGCGGTGCAGGGGGCAGATCGTTTTCCTAGGTCCCATGAAGCTCAACAGCCCCCCAGAAACCAGCCCCAACATGTACCAGGAACCACCAGGCCTGGAACAAGCGGCTCCCAGATCAGTCTGGTGGGGGCAGAAACCCACCAACCCAACCACAGCCAGGAGGAAAGGGGCCCCCAGCGCAGCCAAGGAGCAGCACCTGGCACCTCCTTACACACCCAGCCCTGCCCCGAGGGCCAGGCAAGCCTGGCCTGACAGCCCTGCCAGAGCCAAGACTCCAGGGGAGGTCTGTCCCCCAGGAGAGAGAATGGTACTGCCTGGACCAGGGAACGGGGGCGTTCCCACAGATCAACCGGAGTGAGAACCTGCAAGGTCCCCCAGCGGTGCCCACCCGAGTACAGGATCTCTCATGCCAGGCAGCGACCGGAGCCCGCCTCGTCCCACAGCAGACCTGGGCAGCACTGTCCCAGCATGCGCCAGTCTGAGGCGCGAAACAAGAGCCCAGCCTACAGGCCCCAGCCCCAGTCCGCCCTGCCTGGCAGCCAGCGCACAGCTTGGAGCCAGAGGGGTCCCCCCCACTGTATTACTACCCATGGGGAGGCCGGCTCAGGGCTCTGCCACCCAGAAGCTGCACGGACTCACACCCAGAATGACCGGGGGGCGGGGGCTGCCCTGGGGCCAGTGGAGCAGTAACCAGAGATGTTACCCACCTGCCCTGAACCTAAGGGCCACTAGGACAGCCTGGAGCTGCGTTCCCAGCTGGGCATGTGGGCGCAGAGGCTGCCCCCAGGACCTGAAACGCACCAGGAGCCCCTGGCCCCCCCTCCCTGGGGTGTAACGCGACCCCCAGCAGTGCAGCACCAGTACAGAGAGGCCTGAAAGCACAAGACAGGCTCAGGCTTCTGGGTCACCACCGGACACTCTCCCCCTGCCATCCCAGCCCAGGCCCCCCCGGCCTCTGACCACGAGCCCCAGGAGCAAGGGCTGTCCTGCCAGTGTTTGGGATGCGCCCAGCACACAGGGGCACTATCACAGACACTGTAAAACAGCAACCCCAGATGCCCCTGCCCCCTTGAAGGGCTCACGTCCACCTGGGGGGGCCCAGTTTGGGTTCACCAGCCCCCCTTCCTCAGCTCTGCTCCACCCACAGCAGCATGGGCTCTGGGGAAGGGACAAGCACTCGGTGCATAAGGAGAGAGCGTGCAGACACGCCCTGGCCAGTTCAGGCAATTCCAGCTCTTGACTCTGGGCCACTGCCCACGGCGAAGGGGGGGGGTCCTGCAGGAAACCGCTCATGATAAACAAATATTTACCAGTTGGGCCCACTTTGGGCCTCTGGTTTCCCCAGCCCCTCCCAGCATCCCCCAGGCATCGGTCAATAAAAACACTGCTTTAAACCTGACTTCAGAAACCAGAAATGGGTCAGGCCAAGACTATTATGTGTGGGGAGCCCAGGGCTGGGGTAGCAGAGAGCTTTGGGCCAGGACTGAGGGGNGGGGGGGGGGGGGGGGGGGGGGGGGGGGGGGGGGGGGGGCAGGGCTGGGCTAGCAGGGGCTCCGGGTCGGGAGTGAGGGGCACCGGCAGAGCTGCTGTGTGAGAAGCTCAGGACTGGAATAGCGGGTCAGGGCCAAGGTCAAGTGACCGTTTATATTTTAAAGGCAATAAATGACAACTGTGTGACAAATGCAGGACAAAGCTATTTCTGAAAGGGCACAACCACAACCACTTTTATTTGTGGTACAAACTCCTATATTTGTACCACAGCGGCTGATTCTCTGCAGGATTAGGGCTCAAAAACAGGCTTGTTAAGTCTGCTCACATGCTCCTTGGCTCCGCATGGCACAGGGGGCTTGGAACAAGAGATGCTCAATGAGGAAATCCTAACCGAGGNGCAGGGGGCCGTGGGTCGGGGCAGAGGGGACTGGCAGAGCTCTCGGGGGGGGTAGCAGGGGGCCGTGGGTCGGGGCAGAGGGGACTGGCAGAGCTCTCGGGGGGGGGGGCAGCAGGGGGCCGTGGGTCGGGGCAGAGGGGACTGGAGGAGCTCTCGGGGGGAGGGGTAGCAGGGGGCCGTGGGTCGGGGCAGAGGGGACTGGAGGAGCTCTCGGGGGGCAGATCAGGATCGAGGGGTATCAGCAGAGCTGGAGGAGGCAGCCGAGCCAGGGCTGGCACAGAAGCTCGGACCGGGCGGCAGGGGATGGAGCGCTCAATGACCGTCTGTTCTGGTCATTCCCTCTGCAGCACCTGGCACTGCCGGCTGGCAGCAGAGAGGACGCTGGGCTAGACGGGCCCTTGCTCTGACCCAGCGTGGCTGTTCTTGTGCTTTCCTGGGACTCAAGGGGCAGCAGGAACTTTGTATCCCACTGTCCCCTGCCTCCTCCTGGGAAGGTGCAGCCTGCTGGGCTGCCGGGGCCCACACGGAGCGGCCGGGACTGCTCAGCACTGATGCCTGCCGACAAGCCCCCCACTCGGGGGCCCCCCACAACACCAATCAGCACCACTTTGTAAGCACACCAGAAAGCCGTCTGGCACCATCCCCACGACAGCCGGCCTGGCCACGCCAAACACTGCCAGACAGGCTGAGAGACCAACACAAACAGCCCCTTCCCCCCGCCCCACCGGGGCTGCAGGACGTCTGCTGGGTACCTCAGATCCAGCCTCGCAAACGGCCCGTGCTCTCAGCCTGACGGACGCCCTCTGACGTGGCCTGTGGAGAGAGACTGGGATCCGCCTGGCAACACTAGGGAAGGGTTGAGAACCAACCTGGGGCTAAGACAGGTGGCCAGACGCCCCCCAGGCTGCGCTAGCTGTGATCGCGGAGAGCGGGCCAGGGACGCACATGCCTGGCACGGCCCAAATACAGGATACAGCACGTGACAAACCCACAGAGGGACACACAAATTACACACCCAGGAAAAGCCAGGCACCGTGGGGCTGACCGCGGAGAGCATGACTGTGACCTCTGGGCAAAGGACTCAATGCCTGACCCCGGGAAGCGTCACCACTAATACCAAGGGGCATCCGATTTGTGTGCAAGGTGGGAAGCTTTGGGAGAAAACTCCGGGACACAGAGCAAAGCTCCAGTGGGCAGACACGAAGGGCCAGCCTGCTGCTCAGGGCACAATGCCCCTTCCTCACAGAACCACCCGCTGCCATGCAGGAGTCCCTCCGCCCACCCGGAGACGCAGCCATCGGCGCGCACACAGCGACGCCCCGCACTGCTTTTAGGGGCAGGAGACAAACTCGCAAGACACGTTTTTCTGTGTAAACAAGGACTTGGAACTCGCAGCTGCACCAGCCGGCCCCAGGACGAGGGTGGTCAGAGATTTTGAACTGCAGCCAAAGCCCATCCCAAGGGGTTGTATGGAGAGGTGGGGTCCTCCGGAAGGGATAGTCCCCATACAGCCCTGCTACAGGTGGAAGCAGGAAGGAGGATGGGGGCTAGAGAAACCAGCCCCCTCTCAGCACAAGCTCCCCAGCCCCAGCAGAGGGAGGCTGGGATTGGAGGAGGAAGGGATGGGAGAGCTGGCAGGAGACCAGAAAGCGCCAGGTCCGGGTGTGTTAAAGCAGCTCCTGGATCCAGCCCCTAAGGGCCCCACAGAGCTTCTGGCAGCATCACACAAACCGGCCACGGGTGCCCACCAACAAATCTCTGTTGATTAAGCCACCGGCACCACACTAGCCTCTGTCAGGAGAACCTGAGAGGAACCGTAGCCCCCATCTACACTCCAGAGGCAGCTCCAACACCTGCCAGCAGTGCCCCGAAACCAGAACCTGAAGGGGCCAGTTCTGTAGAACACGGCACAGAGCTGGCAATGGGGCAAGGCTGGCATTTGAAGCAGCCCCTCTGATGGGTGGGGCAGTGCGTGCAGAAAAGGAAGCCCAGAGCCTGGCACTTAACCTGTACCTTGGCACCGAAGGCGTGATACACAACTACAAGATCTATGGGGCAGGGATTGGCATGCACGGCGCTAGCATGCTGCGGGCGCTGCCATCACCAAGTGATGAGAATGAGCCATGCAGGACGCTGCAACTGATGCAGAACTGAGCTGTGAGGAGCCCAGAGCAGCTGGGCAGCGAGATGCTGGGAGCATTTCACACCAGGGTCCAACATGCCAGAAGCTGGGAATGGGCGGCATGGGATGGGTCACTCGATAACGGCCCTGTTCTGTTCATTCCCTCTGGGGCACCTGGCTCTGGCGGCTGTCAGCAGACAGGACACTGGGCTAGATGGACCTTTGGTCTGACCCAGTCTGGCCGTTCTTATGGCAAATCTAGCACAGCACCAAGATGCCAGCGCATGGGCACCTATGGATCTGAGCCATGCTTGGGGGTGGGCAAGGGCACGCGTTGCTTGGTTGCTGCAGTTCCATCTGCAGAAATGGCACCAATGGGAATAGCCATGAATTACGGTAATTCAGTATCTGGCTGCTGCTGCCAGCTCTCCTACGCAAGAGAAATCACAGGTCCAGCGTGCCAGCCACGGGAGGCCACTACTAATGGAAAGGAGAGACCTGGGGCTGCAGGAGCCAGAGATAACGCAGAAATGAACAGATGTGGCCCCAAGCCCCCCCGCCACACACCTTCTCAGAGCTCCTTCTTCCCCAGTCTGCTGCAGTATCACAAGTATCTCTGGGGAGTGGGAGGCCCAAAGAACAAGAAAGAGGCTGAAGCTAAAGCTGAATGAGGGGGCAGGGACCTGGGAGGGAAGCATCCCGCACATGCCCCCACCTGAAGTCTGAGACGTGTCTTGAACTCAGCTTTGGGGGTCCAGGAGAGCCCAATCCGACCCACGGCTCAGTCCCAGGACCGTCAAAGGGGCACTTGGGTCAGGACCAAGTGCTGGCCAGTCACAAACCCCAGACTTTCTTAAATCCCTCTGGTGAAAGGAGCCACTGACCCGGCACCTGCAGAAAAGCTGGCCCAGCTGAACGGCCTGCCCTAGCCCTGCCAACACCACAGGCAGAGCCAAAGCACTGAGCCAGGGCCCAGGCCCGTCCTGCTGGTCAAGCTCAGGAGACCTCAGTCCCTCCTCACTCCAACCTGCCTAGCTCAGCAATCCAGGGCCAGGGGCTGGGGAAACTCCCACACAGCCCTCACCTCTGACCCACCCCCTGGGGCCTGAGTGCCAAGGGGCGGCCTTGTGCCCCAGGGCAGCGTCTGATTAACCTGAAGTAGAGCCCCATTGATCTGGGAACCTTGGGGGAGCAGGGGGCAGCCCCAGAGTGGGGCAGCCAAGCAGGGGCTTGGTACGCTGGGTCCTGAGCAGGGGCCTTGCAGCCTGCTGGGCTGGCTGGACTGAGGTGCCCAGCCCTGCAGTCGCTGTGACCCTGTGCTGCGGAGCTGCTCCACTAGCCCCATGGAGCGTGGGGGAAGGATCCCGAACAGAATCGCCCACATTTGTCAGACATCAGGGTCCAACCAGCTCCCCACTCTCAGGCACCCTGGCTCCTGACCCTGCAGAACATTACAGGGCCCAGCCAGGACCTCCTCCCCAAGGGGCTGCGCCTTGGCCAGCCAGGAGCCGCGGTTCCCACTCCAAGCCAAGTGCTTTCCAGCTAAGAATGGGGGAGGCCCCAGTCTCCCCGCTCCACAGGCAAGTGCTGCCGGCCGGCCAGGTGCCAAGGGGCTGGGGGCTCCTGGCTCTGCAGCCCCCCGCCCCGCTACAGGCTGTGCACTCAAGGGACCCCCCGCCCACCTGAGGGCTTAGGCGCTGGGCCTGCCCCTCATCTCCAGGGTTTAGTTTGGTGCAGTGGCTCTCAGCCCCCCCACGCCCCTGCCTGAGGGCGCCCGGCCCGGAGCACCCCCCGCCCGGGGCCCGCACCCACCTGCAGCTCGCACCAGGCCACCTCCACGGTGGTCTCGGTGTCCAGCCCTTTGTACACCGTCTTGAAGGAGCCGCGGCCGATCTCGATGTCGAACTTGAGGAACCGGCCGTCCGGGGAGGTGGCCACGGCGCGGGTCTCGATCTCCTCGTTCTCCTCCTGCGCCCGGCGGCTCTCGTCCGGGGGGGCGCCGCGCGGGGAGACCCGGCCGGGGGGCGGCGGCGAGGGTGTCTGGCCGCCGCTCTCGCTGCCCGAGCCGGAGCGCGCCGCGGGCTCTGCGCCTTGGAGAGCCCGGGGGTCCCCGCGCGCCTCCTGCGCCCCGGCCGGGCCGGCCCCCGGGGGCCCCTCGTAGCCCAGCCGCTCCAGCTCGGCCGAGCTCCGCCGGCTGAACCGGTAGGAGCCGCGGCGGCTCTCGCGCCCCCGGCTGCGGAGCGGGGCTGCCCGGCCGGGGGTCCCGGGCTCCAGGGCGATGCCGCAGCCGGACAGATCCACCTCGGTCTGGGACATGGCTCCGGCCGCGGGGGGCCCGGCCACGTGGAGCATCAGCATGGGGGCGCGGGGGGTCCGCGCCCGGGGCCAGGCGGGCTCCCCGCTTCGCACCTGGAGGCGCAGCAGCACCGAGCCCGGACTGGGAGCCGCTGTGCGGCGCCGGCCCTGGGCTGCCCGGAGCCGAGCTCCGCCCGCCTGGCGCCTCCCCCTCCCCGGGCGCAGCGCACGCCCCCGGCCCGCCCCCGCCGGCAGGAGAGCGGGTGAGCAGCGGGCTCGGCGCCTGCCCGGGCAGCTCCCCCCGACAAGGCCCGCCCGGGGCTCCCCGCTCACCCCCCAGCTCTGCTCCCGACCATCAGCAGGACGCAGGTGTTGGTGAGGCTGGGACAGTTCAGAGCCTTCCCCTCAGCTCCGGGAGCAACCCTACAATAACAGCCTCACCGAGCCAGAACGAGGAGCCTGGCCAGCCGGACCCTGTGCGCCCCGCTCCACTCCTCACACCCACCTCCCTAGCCCGCTGTTCCGGGCCACTCGAGCCGGCTGTGGTGGCCACACGATGGGTGCTGCCTCGGCATGGCCCCAGCTGCCCCTTGGCCCCGGCCTTCTGTCCAAACCCGCCAGGGGGCAGGGCCTGCCTTTGTTCTTTGTACAGCCCCTAGCACAGCAGGGCCTTGGTCCCAAGAGGGCTCCTGGGGCACTGCTCTGACAGAAGGAAAGCCCCAACTATTGGGATGGCAAAGCCCAAAGAGACGGATCCTCCTTGCAGAAAGACCGACACTGGGATGGGAGCACTTGGGCACAAAGACCTCTCGGGTCACTGTGGACTAATGAGCCCTGTGGGCCAGCTGCCTTCTGCCCCCAGCTAAAGGACAGACCCACATCACGGGGTGATGTCAGACCAGGGCGCACAACTAATGACCCAGTCCTTTCCTCCCACACATGCAGCGTTGATGTCTGTGAGAAGCAGGAGACTGGCCTAGATTGGGGAGTCCAGGGCGCTGCACTGGGGCTCGTTCCGTTCTTGACTCTGCCACTGACCTTTGGCAAATCGCTGCTTCTCTCTGGGCCTCAGTTTCCCTGTCTGTCCCATGGGGGTGATGTTGCTGACAGATCTGTGGATGACAAGTGCTGTTGTTATTCTCATAGATGGTGCACTGGTCTGTCCTGCTATGGCATGAGTTCCTTCCTGTATGCAGCGCAGAGCCATTTGCTATACAGGGGTCCCTCCTCTGCTGTCTATTCTGCAGCGCACTTGGGGAGGGTGTTCCTGCTGGAGGAGACTCTTGATCCACAAACCCAGAAACCTCCACACCAAGGAAGCGCCCCCTAAAATGCTGATGCTGCAGGGAAACAGGAGAATTAACCTGTGTGAGTTCCCACTGGTCACGTCTGCCTCACTTGGCTGCACGTTATTCTGCTGAGGCTGTAACTCTCCAGTGCTCAGTGAGGGGAGTAGGGAAAGCCAGCCATGCACTGTCACAGCGCAGTGATCAGAACCAGGGCTGGATTTGGGTGCAGGCAACCACATGGGGTGCTGGGCTTGGGGGGCTGTTTTTGTTGTTAGTGACAAAAGGGAAAATAGAACGTTTGAAGTAAAATGTTCCAGGTATTCCTTGTGTGGATTCATTTTTCACTAACCTCCTAGAATGTTCTGGACTTCTGTAGAATCTCGTGGAACCTTCCAAACTTTCTGAGAACTACATTTTCCTTGAGCCTCCGAGAACGTTGTCAGCCCAGCCCTCACGGGTATTTAAGGGGCGTGGCGTTGCCAGTCAGTCAGTGAGATATAAGAATGAAGTGAAAGCCCAGCTGCGATATTGTGAACCTTGCTTTATTGTGTAACTGTGAAAGTGTATTTGTTTTAAGACTTGAAGAGTATAAGTAGCGCCTAATAAAGGACATATTTAATGAGACACCAGAGATATCTATGGAATCCCTATCTATGCAGCAATATAAAAGAAATAGTTACTTCTTTTGCCATGCTTAACACGTACTTGTTTGATGACTTTCTAAGACTGCAGAACATGGACTTTTGCTCTCCCTAATACTGTCTGTTTTCCCCCATAGGAAATAAAAGATGCCCCGGAAGAAGCCTTCAGGAGCTCAGTATAGGAAGTGAAAAGCACAATTGCAATCTAGTTTGTAGCAAGGGGCAAATTTGATGGGAAAATATGTGAAACAGAACAACACAGACAGGGCTTTAGGCAGTAGCGATTGTCCCAATGGGGAAGAAATTGAGGAGCGAAGCGTAAATGACAGAATTCCTGCGAGTAAGGAATTAGCAGATTTACTTGAAGATAAGGAATGGAAATGTGAGGAAAGTGATGGAGAATCGTCCAGGTTTCCTGGCGGCGTGAAGGAGAGCGTGGCTCACATGACAAGCGGAGTAATAGAGAAAAATCTGGCTTACATGAAAAGGAGAGAAAGGATAAGGAAGAATCAGCCTCGCGTGATGACAGAAACAGTTGTGGCTGCCATTCCCTCAACCTAGTTGTGTCAGACGCAGCATCATCTTCTTTAGACTCAATCTCTTGCTTGCAGAAACTTTCCACTCCAAGTTCTCCAATTCAGGCATGACGCAGAGCTGGAGGACACAGTTCCTAATGTGTGGAGAGCTTTGAAGATTCTGCTCACACTGTCAGTGACAGTCACGAGTGGTGAGCTCAGGCTCATTAAAACACATCTTGGATGGACGATGGCTAACGAGAGACTGACATCGCTTGCTGTTTTAGCGCTTGAAAGTGCCATTGGCCTGTCTTTGGATCTGACACTGCTTCAGTTCGCGAGGGCAAAGGCGAGAAAAGCGACCTTTGGCACTAAGGGACTGGGGTTAACATCCTACGGCTGTCACCTACTGGAACGCTACTTGATACTGGCTTTGCCAGATGCTGGGAATGGGCGACAGGGGATGGGTCACTCGATAATTCCCTGTTCTGTCCATTCGCTCTGAAGCACCTGGTACTGGCCACTGTCGGCAGACAGGACACTGGGCTAGATGGACCTTTGGTCTGACCCAGTCTGGCCGCTCTGATGTTATGATGTCCACCCAATGTTGGTGCACAGTTCAATTTCTTGATGTTAGTACATTTCAGTTACTCTTAAAATTAAAAAGTTTCTATAAATTTAGAGGAAACAAATTATTTTTATTTGCTTACATATGGCATGAATAAATAGATTTATAGATCCTATCGTGCAAATTTATCATCTTATGTGACAGGGATAAATCATGCATCTAACTCATGAAATGGGCTACAAATGCAATACAAAATAAGGTATTCAAAAGTTTAACAAATGGGGGGGAGGGGGGGAGTACCAAAGATGCTCCTCGCCTAGGGCGCCATTTGGTCTGATCAGACCAGATCCTTTACAGGGAGCTTAATTTATGCCTCTCCTCTCCTTCTAGAGCTGGGACAGTCAGATTGGGTCCCAGCTAGCTCCTGGCCCTCCCAGGCTTGCTCCCTGCAGTCCATTCTCCATTATGGTGTGAAATGACTCAGGCAGCGGGGTGACGCAGGTGTAATGGAGCTGTAGCAAAGTGCTTGTTCTAGTCATTTACTTACCGCTTTTAACCTGAGGCTTCAGAGCATCATGTTTACTGGAAAGTAGCAGCTGCCTCTCTCTTGCAAGTTGCCGGAACCAACTCCTGCTCTGTGCAGCTGTGATTCAAGGTATCGGGCCCTTGTGTCTGTCTGCAGTCTCAGCATGGCAGCCAGCTCTGCTTTAACTACTGGTGAAAATAGCAAAGTGAGTGTGTAATAAAGACATTAAGCTATGAGCTATTAACGAGCGTATGGCTGGGACCAGCAGCCCTTATCTCGCATACGGACAAGCGCCTGTTGCCTTTACAGTTAAACTGGGGGGTGCTCTCCATTTGTTTAACAGCTCTGTGGAGCCATTGACACAAAATACAGAGCAATTGTAGCTCAGATTAATTTATTTCCCCTAAAGTCAGATTGTTTCTACTAAACGATAAGAGAAACTATTTCAGCCCAGCAGCGTCCTCCACCCAGATTAAAGCCACTAAACCCACATTTCCAGGACAATATACACAGATCCTTGGAGCAGCGGCTAAAGTTCACAACCCAGCACTAGTCAATGTGCAGCACTGCAAATCCCCTTAACTGGGGCGGGGGGGGGGGTCGAGAAACATTTAATGAAACGTTGTTTCTGCAGAAGCCCTGGATAGGTCCGGGATCAAACTGCAAATCCCCTGAACACTGGCGGTTCCTGAAAGCTTCACCTCCCCCCTGCTCAGTGACCAAGTGGATTGGGCACGACTTCTCCCGCCAGCACCCCCTTTGCTGAGACCCGCTCTCTCGCCTTGCTTGAAAACTGCTAATGTGTAGCTTGGGTGTGTGAGCTGGGAGAAGAAATCACCCCACCCCTATGCTCCCCAGGGGCACATGCTGCTGGGAGAACAGGCACAGGTAGCTTGCAGAAACGTGTGGAATAACTGCCCCCTCAGCAATGCCCAGGTCAGGGGAGGATGGTGTCGCTGTATTCTGAAGCCAGAGCCAGGGTGCCAGATTGGACCAATGGTCTGATCCAGTGTGGCAAACACTGTTCTTATGGCAGAGAGGGGGCCTCGTTGTGACAGACCACACACCTGGGCACTCAGCTCTGCAGAATGATGTTCCCTCCTGTGCAGAGTAAGCACACAGGAGGTGACATTTTCTTGAGATCCACCACAAGGGGGTAGGTTATCCCTGCCCCTCGCACAGCTCCCTCTCGTAGGCTGTGCTCGGTGGAGCATTCAGATACGCATTGGCCTGGCTTCCCTTCCCAGTGAATTCACTTGCCAAATACCCCTGTTTGGGCACAAAGCCACTCGGGTGTTTGCCCGCAGTGAAGGGCAGCCAGAGGAAGCAGCATGCCTGGTACAAGCTTTCCCTTCCCCTCTAGGACCCGGCAGAGCTGCAGGAATGAGGCTGCAGCTTCCCTGCTCCTGCAGCGTATGTCAGGTTTATAAAGTTCCCTGCTCTGGAAGGCCAGTAATTGCTTTCACTCTTCTCCTGTCCTGGCAGTGGCTTTTAGCAAAGCCAGGGACCCTCAGCCTGATGTACACAGGTGGGGGGGGAGCCCGTGTGGCTTTTTCTGCAGCTGTCCTGTGAGAATAATCTGCAGCTCAGAGACAGGGACACACTAGAACATGCGGCTCGGGGAGGGAGAGGAGGATATTGATCTTGGCACCAACTGGTGCAAACCAATTCCTTCCAAAATAACATGGGGAAAGAACTGTATCCTCTGTGAGAGAAACCCTGCGAGTCAGGACTGCTGCCACCTCCCAATGGCGCAGGCACAGCAGGGCCAGTTGTGCTGCTCACCCTGCTGCACAAGCTGTTCTGGCACAGATGTCAGACGCCCCCGGCAGAGGAAAAGCAGGTTCCCCTCTCCTCTCTCAGCACTGACACCACCACTCAGCACGGGGTGAATGTTTATATAAGCTATGGGGCTTGGCCCAGTGCATGGAAATCGGACCAAATCCAGAGCGGGTCTAGAAGGCTGCACAGAGCCCAGGCTTGATGACCAGATGGAAAACTGGGAGCTCACCTGGCATTTGAGTTCCTGGGAAACATGGTCAGCTCCAGAGCTAACAGAACGTCAGTGTTAACGCTGCAGGGAAGGGCTGGCACTGGGGCACCAGGCCTCTTTGCCTCCAGGTCACTGGGACATATCCGGAGCTGGCTGGGAGCCACCCCGGCTGCCAGGGCTCAGGGGGTCTGTGTGCACTGAATCGGGTGGGGACCTCAGCTCGGCTTCTGGCAGCCAGGTGTCCCCATCACAAAAGCCATTCCTGGGATCAGGCCTCTTGCCAGCAGCCTCAGCAGAGGGGCCAAGCCCTGATGAACATGGAGAATGAACACCCCTCTTCCACCCAAGGAGGTCACAGCGGGTGAGGGGGAATCATGCTGGCAGAGGGACAGGGCAAAGGGAGCCATCGTGCCACCTCTGGGGATGCCCCAAGGAGTTCAGACTCCAGCCCCAAACTCGCCACAGCTGAAAGGGGTGTGGCTGCTGCACGGTGGCAGGAACAATACAGCCTGAGACGGGCACCTTCCAGCCACCTCCTCTTGACCTAACCCTGGGGCACCACATGGGAGTCTGACGTGGGCTGAGAATGGAAACTCCCAGCCCTTGATCGAGAGCTGGTCCCTAGAGCTGAGGGATTGTACACAACACTCGGGGTCTTATCAGGGTGACATTTCCGTGGCCCCTGGTGCCGGTGCCAGCCCTGCTCTTTGAAGGCCCGCTCTAATCAAGCGACGTAACCTATTTTCCTATGTGTTCAGCTGCCAGCTGGGCCGTCGCTCTCCTGGGGGATTAGGTCACTAATCAAAGGGAACGCTGCTCCGCTGAGCGCTGCCCTGTCTTGCTTATTAGCTCCCATGCTGCCAGAATCCATCTCCTCTGAGCTCGGAGTTCATGGCAGGGAGACAGAGGGGCTGCAATGGGGCTGAGCAGGGAGGAGGTCTGAGCGTCCACTGAACTCAGCACCTCTCAGCATCTGGTCATGGTCCCTAGGCCTCCCCTGCACAAGACTGGGACTCACGCTCTGGGGAACCACATATCTGGCTGGGCTGGCACTGGCGGGGTAGCGTCCTGGGCTCGCCCCAGCCTCTGCACATATGGGGAAGGCTTTGGGCCCTGCTGTGTGTATCTTGGGGGTGGACAGATCCCATTAGAGACTCAAAATTAACAACACTGCTGAGAAGGTCCTCAAAGTCCAGGGCTCATCGGAACCCTTTCGCAAGGCTGACGGAGCAGAATGGCACAAGACTCAGGATATCAGGAGAACTGTGCGTGATCAGAAAAATTCAAGCAGGTCCCAGCTGCACAGCACGTCCACAGCAGAGTCACTCGCCTACCCAGGCAACATGCAGTGTCATGCTTGCCTCACGCTGCTGCTTCCTGGCAGGGTGTGCGCCCTGCTCTGCGTGCGCTGGGTGCTTGGTGATGCCACCCCCTGCTAGAGAGGAATCCCTGAGCTCCTGACAAGGATAGTGACTAAGGGAGCCATTTGCTTCCAGGGGTGTGGTTGGGGGAGTTCTCAGCTTCCCATTCTCAGTTCCTGGTGTGACACAGGTCACTTTCCTCCTAGAGCTCCAGCCCTGATCTTATGTACAATCAGTCCCCTAAAGCACACCTACCCAGGGAGGTCCCTCAACTCCAGCCAGGTAACTCTTCTCCTGACTCTTCCTTAGTCTGGAGTTAGACACAGGCGCATCGTTCCAGCCCTGAACACAGCTCTGGGGCCAGTGCAGACTCAGGGCTCCCCAGAGACAAGGGGTCAGAATTGATCAAACTGAAACGACACTTGATCATAACCGATGGCACTTAAAAAAAAGCCCCAAGCTTCTTTCCTCCCCGTGAGCAGGTCTGAGTTGGGTGTGCACGGCCTGATAGTGCCCTTATCTCAGCCCAGGGCCCCTACGCTCCACCTTCCCCTGGCCAGTCAGCCTGTAATCAGTGTGACCAGCTGCAGCTGTGATCTCAGAGCTGCAGGGCACCTGATCAGCCCAGAGAGACCTGCCTAACCCCAACCCCTGGTGCAGCAGCAGAGCCTCCACTGGAAGCTGACAAGCCGCTGCCCTGGGAGCGTCCAAAGGGCCAGCCAGGGCTCAGTGCCCCACAATGTGAACAGGGAGACTCCAAACAGGCTCCACACTGCTGAGTCTGAGTGTGGGGCCCCCATCCCCCATCGGGAGCCCAGACTCTTGTGTCATTAGTGGGAATGGGTGAAACCTGATCCTACTGCTGCTTCTCCCTGGCAGCCACCCGGCAGGCTCTGCACAGCTGGGCTTTGGCGGCTCCCTGCCTGGGTGTCAGCAGCTGAACCCCTGTACAGGCAGAGTACCCTCCTGCCATGGAGAGGTATCCTCGCCATCTTGTTTCAACTACTACTGAGTGTAGGTTTCCGCAGCAGAGCTGTCGGAACTGGCTGCCTGTTAGCTGCCCGCTCCTGGTTCGCTCTTCTGGCCCAAGGAAGCAGAAACCCCTCTGGGCAACTTTCTGACACTTCTGTGGCAAAGCCCAACGTGAAGGCGCTGTGATTCTTCAAGCTTTGCTCTTTCCCTCTTCCCCCTCCGTTTGACAGCACTCCCCCCACTCGGGCTTTATTCCCAACCCTGGCCTGCAGCACACACACTGCAGTTCTCCTCCTCCGAGCTCAGGGACGGAGGTTGTACTTGCCATGTGCACCAGTTCGTTTGCTTTACATACAGAAGATCATTGGAGTTCTTCCTCGGCTGTGAAGAAATATAAAGGGAAGGGAGTGGAGTCTTGTGGTTAGAGCCGGCCCGGCGTGTCAGGACGCCTGGGTTCTGTTCCCTCCCGCGTGACCATGAGCTAGTCTCTGCTCTCCAGGCCTTATCTGGAAATGACGATAATAATGTTTTCCATTGATGTTAAGGCTAGAGGGGACCATCTAGTCCAGGGGTCCCAACCTTTCAGAAGTGGTGTGCCGAGTCTTCATTTATTCACTCTGATTTAAGGTTTCGCGTGCCAGTCATACATATTAATATTTTTAGAAGGTCTCTTTCTATAAGTCTATAATATATAACAAAACTATTGTTGTATATAAAGTAAATTAGGTTTTTAAAATGTTTAAGAAGCTTAATTTAAAATTAAATTAAAAGGCAGAGCCCCCCGGTCTGGTGGCCAGGACCCGGGCAGTGTGAGTGCCACTGAAAATCAGTTCGTGTGCCACCTTCGGCACCCATGCCATAGGTTGCCTACCCCTGATCTAGTCTCACCTCCTGTGTAACCCAGGCCAGAGAACAACCCCGTCAATCCAGCTGGTGGGTGTGGTACAGCTTGCAGTCTAGGTGTCAGACATAGCACAGCACGGGGAGAAAACAGGCAGCTGGGGAAGCCAAATGCCTGGTCTCACCCCTGGCTTGGCTGAGTGGCTCATTTGCTGTTTGCGGAGACACGGTTCTCACCTAGCTAAGGCACAGCAATCACAGCTATTTCCCTCCTGGCACTTGTACGAGATCTCCTCCAGCTCCACGCAGCACCTGGGGGCTCCCAAAGCAACTCCAACCCACGCAAGCCAGGCTGCTTCTAATGTCACTGCCAAGTCAAGCACACTACACAGATAAGGATGCCAAACAATCAATGTCAGACGACAATAAAAAGTCTGGTTATTATCCCTCCCGCCGCCGGCTCTGTTTGCATTGCCACGGCTAGCAGCCGCTCCGTTGGGCTGCTGCGAGGGCAGGCAGTGGCCAGCAAGGCTCTCTGGGCTCCGGGGGACATGGTGATACCAGCTGGCCGCAGCAGTTTTAGTCACAAGACCGCACCGTGCACAGTGCTGCTCTACCTGGCCCCTTCAGACAGTCCAGTCCTTCCTCCACAGGACGGGCAGCTGGTCGGGCCCTCAGTACTGCAGTACGGACACTTCCATACAGCCCCCGCTGGCCAGGGCCTTGGGCGAATACAGACAGTCCCTGCCCCAAGGAACTCGCCGTCCAGGTTAGATCTGACTGGATGTGATGGAGGGGACACTCCCCCTCCCCCGAGGCTGTGAGGCGGCCTGGTTACTCTGTCATCCTGGGAGGGGAAGAGCAACTAGCTAGCTGGGAGACTGGAACCGGGCAGGGAAGGAGTGTCAGAGCACTCTGGACAAAAGGGAATACAGCCTGCTGGCTACAGGGTTATCTCAAGCCACATCAGCTCTTTCCTGAGGCAGCAGCTTGTTTAATTAAGAACACAGACTCAGTCATGGAGAGCAAGGGTACATGCAGGGAAGGCAGCTCTAGCAGGAATGCAAGGCCTGGAGCAGGTCTGAGCCACGTGAACAGGAAAGACACACAAACACCTTGGGCCTGTTTGTTAAAGACTCATGGCTCAGGGTCACAGACAAGAAGGTTTGTAACCCTGCTGGTACCATCCCCACTACAGGCATGTGGGGAAGCCGGGGCTGTCCGGGCACAGAGTCACCAAGGAATAGAACCTTTGCTGCAGTGTGTGGAAGGGAGCGGGGAGAGGAGGGCACAGGGGCTGGAGAGGGGAAGGGTACAGGAGCTACAGCGTGAGCTGTGAGGACAGACAGGGCAAACAGCAGAGACTGGCAGGAGCCTGGATGTGAGGGGAGAACAGGGAGGAACCAAAGTCGACCCTGAAGTAGAGATCTTCACTAGCACCCATCTGGTCTGCAGACAGCTTGGGGGAGGGCTGGAAGCCAATGAGAAAACATGTTTAACCAAAGAATAGTGAGCGGGGGCACTGCCCTAGGGCAGTGCGGGGCTGGAGGCGCTGGCTGATGGATGCGGGCTCTGCAGGGAGTGCACGGGCTCCCTCTGCTGGGCAAAACAAACCAGACTTGTTGAATTGATGCTCAGGAGCACAACCACCCACGGCTGCTCTGTCCAGACGGGAGCCAGAGACGCCAACACAGGGCGCCGGCCCCCAGCACAGTGAGTCTCGGCTGCGGCTCACAGACGACGGTGGGCTTGGCTGTTTTCCTTACCCACTCATTACCAGGCTCCGGCTGAAGGGTGACTATTTTTGCTCAGTACTTGCATCAGCTGCGGGGAGATGGAAACTGTGAGCACTTAGGGAAACAGACCAAGAAGTTTCCTAGTCTCAGCTGCCTCTCTGTGAGTTTCAGGGGAGATGTGATGGGGTGGGTGGCAAGTCACATGAGAGCACCATGGCCACACATCAGTGCCTTAAATAAGGAGTCACAACCCACTTTGTCAAAACAGCCGTCAAAATCCCCCACCTAAAAGAGGAACAACGAGGCAGCACTGGGAAGCAAAGGGTTACGGTTACGGCTCATAAAACCAATTGTTTAAGGCTTTAATTGTCCAAGAAATAAGACATCCTGGCTGCTGGGGGAGGGAGATGCAAGGGCACTGTGCTATCCTGCTGTTTATTCGCAGCCCAGGGAAGTCCTTGCGGAGAGATGATCAGCTCCAGACAGGACTGGAGACCGCATTAGCCCTGTGTAAACCGCCCGGCTTGGTGCAGAGGAATGAGGCCAGAGCTATTCCCTCTGAGCCTAGGTTGCAGGAGCCAGGCCTACCACCAGCAAAGCAGCACTCAGGGCAGCAGTAAGAGACGGCCCCAGAGCTGGTGTCACACCACAGCCCCCAAGTGCAGGTCGACACAGACGCACCTGTGAGAAGGACAGCATGTGAGCCAAGGGCGCGTGTACCACTGACTCCAAGTCACATGAGTTCCCATTACAAGGCAGAAGGGTTTTCTCTCCACCAGCCCCACAAACTCAGGCCGGGCTCTAGCACCTTGTCAGCACTGAAAATTACCTGCTGTTGACAAGGGGTGTCAGCGAGGGCTGCAGCTGAACCAGTGCCGAATGCCGCTTAGACAAGGGCAGGGAAGGGCAAACTGTCCCGTGCTGCCCCAGAAAACACAGCTAAGACTTGTCCAGCAGAATCGAGCTGAGCTCTTGCTGTTTCACCCAGCGTCACCAGGGCAGAGGGTCTGAACACCAAACTGTCCCCTCCCACTACGCATCACTGCTACAGAGCAGCCCTGTCACACCTACTCAATCTCTCTAGCCACAGGCAGGAGTGCCCAGGTGACGCTGCACACCCTAGGACTGTCTAGAAAGAGCCCAGACTGTCTGTGGGGCTGGCAGTTAGAAAAGACATCTTGTCACTTACAAAGCCAGACCACTGGATTTGGAATCAGCGAGAGAGACTCGCTGGGAATCCTTCCCCTCTCCCCAGTTGGCTGCCATCTTCACAGCCTTTTCAACGCAGAATTACAATGTAAGGCCACTCATCTGACAGAAAACAACCCTCAGTTTCATTACCGATGAAGCAAAAAAACCACCCAGTGCTGCTCTATAAATACACCTTCTTTTAATTATGCCAAATGAATTCCCAGGCACCCACCCCCACCACACCCGGTGCCGTCTGCTTCACAGGGACGCCTCTCGTTCTTCTGCTGACATATTTTATAACTCAAAAGCTGTCACCGGTTCGGTGGTTCTGCTCGTCGCACTCTGCAGAGCCTGACTCTGTGACCGGAACGGGGCGAGAGATCTGCCCTTTGAAAGCCAAACTCAACTACCCAGCCTCCAGCTGAAGAGCCATGTGATTGGCTCGCCAGTGCCTGCTCTTCAGCTACTTTCACGGGAACTAGAGTCAATAACTGGAGTGGTTCCGCATCATTCCTGGAGCGGTTCCCCTTGAATCTACCTAGAGCAGCTTTACCCCCTCAGATAAACAGAATCAACAGGGAGTAGAGAAAGACTGAAGATCTCTGAAGATTTCTAAGAAAAAGCCATGTCTTCGGAAGGCTTCACAGCTTCTCCTTGCCCCAAGAAAGCCAGAATATGCAGCTGCTTCCAGTCACTGCTCGATTCCAGGCCTGAAGACTGAAACTTTCAAGCTAGAAATACTTTAGCAGTCAGAGGAGCTGGAAAGGGGGGGGTGCCTATTGAAAGAACTTGACGCCTCGGCCGTCGTCGAGTGTGATAATTTCAGCCCTGTGCTCTTGTTGTAAGGCTTGCAGGGCACGAAGCAACATGGACTCTTCCAAGCCATGGAACTCTAGGGAAGGATGAAACACCCTCAGTCAATAGAAACCACAACAATCACACCTCAAAACCAACACAACGCACAGCAGTCTGCAGCTAATGATGGCAAACTAGGAGGTGCCTTACGGAGCACCTTTCACAGACCCCAAGAGCGTAACAAAGAGCACAATTCATCCAAGCCACCACATCAGAAAGAGATACGCTGGGTGCTGTTAAACAGAGAAGGAACAGATAATGCAGCTTTCAGCACAGACCTGAAAGCTGCAAGGGAGCCAGGCAGATCTCACAAGGAAGAAAACTCAACCCCCCTGGAGCCAGAGGAACAAGAGGACAGAGCTTTGGTATGGTGAAGGGAGAGAGGCTCGGTGACAGGCAGGGATAACACACTAACGATACGGAGATCTCAGGGTGGATAGAGAATAAAGCTTACAGCCCCGCTTCTCAGTGGTGATCAATGTGAGCCCCAAAGTACAGAGATAGCATGCAGCAACTACAAGCAACTGTAAAGAATTTCACCATTAAAATTGTCACCTGGCAGTACAAATTATTTGTTCTTACAGTACTGTTGTGCTCTGGAAAGCAGCCCCAGAACACACAAGATGTGATGTTACCTTCATTCTCTGTGTCATCTCCATTGGACAGCTCGTAGAGTGTGAATACAGAGTTGGTCAGGCCATTCTTAGACACCTAGCAAAACAAGAGCCATGTAGAGAATTTCACTTATGTGTCTTACAAACAATTAAGATTCCCAGCACTGACCTCTGCTGGATCTTCATTTCAATGGAGTGGAACCCAGTCAGTATTTACTGGCAAACAAACTAACTCCTCAGACAAGGAGATTTGACTGTGGAGAAAGTAGTCCAACCCTTGTCGCTGTCCCACCATCCTTTATTTCTTCTCTCCAACTCTGACAACGACTTTTACAACGAGAACTCGTGTCATGGAGGGGAATGCAACAGCAGCTTTGTGCTCACTACTGAACTCTCAACCACACTCATGGGGAGATGGGTGTGAACAGTGTATTCACTTGCAAACCACAGCTTTTTACACAATGTAAGGTGTGCACCACTGCGAGAGCCCTACACCTCCCTGAAGCAGAGGGAAATGGGACCCGCAAAGGTAAAGGCAGTGGGGAATCAGGGCACCAACATTTGACAGTTGCATTTTTCACAAATCACAAGCCAGGCCATTTGGCAGCGTCCATCCGCCTGAGGGACTGGCAGTTAGAAAGGGCTGGTTGCGGGTGAGATGTCAAACCAGCAATTTGGTTCAGACCCTTTTGCGGCGAGTCTGAAATGAGAGCTGCCCCCATACACAGAAATGGGGCCATGGTCTATACAGTATCAAAGCTTCTGTGGCCTCACCCACTGATAGATGAGCTTTCCCCATTCTTCTGGTCTCCGCCACATGATCAGGAAACTGGATTTGTTCTTGTCTAACCATTCTAGGTTCCCTGAAACGCAATGGAAAGGGTGTATTTACCACAGGGCCCCAAATCAAGAATGACACCTCATTACAGGTGGACACTATGTCTGTATGTAGCTCCATCTCTACCCCATCCTGTCACTCACACCTGCTTCCTACCCACCCCTACATTCAAATCAAAAATCTCTCCTGCCTCTGGGCCCGACTCTCCCTCTCCCAGTGCAGCGGACTGCAATGCTGCATAAGGAAAGGGACAAGGAACTCTGAAAACAGAGACAACACTGAAAAACAACAGGAACTCAGGGAGAGTCCAAAAGGAATGATACAGTCCGTGCCCAGACTGTTTTGGGACAGTCGCACAGCCAGACTTTCAGCACTAGGAGGGAAATTAGACACAGGTCTTGCTGACGCACCCAGCACAGGCAACATGAACAGTTTCAGACAATTCGGCAGAGATTTTCACCCACCTTTTTTCCTGAGTTCTTCTAACACAACTTGTATGGATTCCACGGGGAGTTTCCCTGGTTCTGGGTTAAGGAAACATTCAGTGCAATTTAGCAGCACAGGCAAAGCTCAGAGGACGATGTCAGATGTGTGACCATCTCTAACACTGTTCACAGCAGAAACTGGCTGGGGGAAGGAACCGAATGCAAGCCATGCCCTGACACAGTTCTAAATAACGGAAATAAGCAAAGCTCTAAAATAATAAATCCATGTAACATTTCCAGGCACTTTTCATCACTGAGGATTCACAGGCCTCACAAACCGCATACAAGCCAAAAACCACATGACGCATGAAGGGGCAGACGAATGTTTAGCGTATCTGGCACGTAAATACCTTGCAATGCTGGCTACAAAAGTGCCATGCAAATGCCTGTTCTCACTTTCTGTTGACATTGTAAATAAGAAGAGGGCAGCATTATCTCCTGTAAATGTAAACAGACTTGTTTGTCTTAGCGATTGGCTGAACAAGAAGTAGGACTGAGTGGACTTGTAGGCTCTAAAGTTTTACATAGCTTTGGTTTTGAGTGCAGTTATGTAACCAAAAAAATCTACATTTGTAAGTTACACTTTCACAATAAAGAGATTGCACTACAGTACTTGTATGAGGTGAACTGAAAAATACTATTTCTTCTGTTTATCATTTTTACAGTGCACATATTTGTAATAAAAAATTATATACACTTGGATTTCAATTACAACACAGAATACAATATATATGAAAATGTAGAAAAACATCCAAAATATTTAATACATTTCAACTGGTATTCTATTGTTTAACAGTGTGATTAAAACTGCGATTAATCCCAATTCATTTTTTTAATCGCGATTAATTTTTTTGAGTGAATCACGTGAGTTAACTGCGATTGACAACCCCAGTTTAGATTAAAGCCACCACAGCAACCTGGGCAATGAAACAGCATGGGAGTGAAGGATACGCTGCAGCTTCCTGTTGTTGAAAAGTGGGCTTTCTTGGGCCTCCATGAGCGTCATCGTGTACTGCTTGTTGAGGCGACAGTACGACAGCACCAAGGAGCACCAGGCTGTCATCTGCTTCTGCCGGGTGTCCACATTGGGCTGCAATCTAGAAACAAACACAGAGGTGCTTCTGATCAACATCTGGTTCCTGGCACAGCAGGATCTGGGCTTAAAGAGGTGTAAGGGGGTGACAAACACAGTCAGACAAGCCACTCCTCCATGCAAACCTCGCCATAATGTCGGTGGAACCTGAAGCTTCAACAAACAGCAGCTACATCAACAGATGAATCCCGAGGCATGCCTCCAGCAGTGCTCCTGACACCTGCCCCCACTCCAGATGCCACCTGGCTGGTATGCTCAGTAATCCAAGCCGTACTGGCCGTGCTACGCTCTCACTACTGGAGAGGGCCAGGGACACTTCGCAGGACACTAACCAGGCTGTGGCCAGTTCACCATTTGCTTCACTGGCCGGAACTCAGTCCCCCGTGGCACAGATTGAGTGGTTCCCCTGCACGGGTCCGGCCTTTGGGGTGGGCCGTCCAGCCCCCCGCCCAGGGCGGCCTGCCAAAGAGGGCACCACGTGCAGGGTTTGGATTCCCACCTGACCTGCTGAGGGCCAGCTGGGCTGACAGAGGTGGCATGCAGGCAAGCAGCCGCGCTGTAGATGGGGCAGGGCAGAGCTGGGGGGAGAGACCAGAGCTGCAGGGGGGCAGTTGGACAAGCAGCCATCCATGCCAGGTGACTCCTCCGGAGCAGGGG
Source organism: Platysternon megacephalum (assembly GCA_003942145.1). Classification (NCBI taxonomy): domain Eukaryota; kingdom Metazoa; phylum Chordata; order Testudines; family Platysternidae; genus Platysternon; species Platysternon megacephalum. Next base: position 11,592,829 of record QXTE01000039.1, on the reverse strand, counting down.
CTCCCCCCCCTCCACGTGTGCAGCCGCTGCTGTTCCTGTCCCCCCCTTCCTCCCCAGAGCCGCCCCTGGCCACTCCAGACTGGGAGCAGCGTCCTGTCTGCTGGGGGGGGGGTGTGTGCTGATGTCGGGGTGTCCCCCTCACCCATGCACCTGATTTCCACTGAGCTCGGGTGACAGGACAGGGGGAATCTGTGTGTGCTGCTGCCTATATGGGTCCTGAGGCTGCCTGTGTCTGAACACAAGCCTTCAGGCTCCTGACCCTGAGTGCTTTCTTAAAGAGACAGCACACTCATACACTCAGGCACACACACATTCCCCTCAACACAATACACACTGTCTCACACACACACACCAGGGCTCCCTGCATTCAGGTCACTTCCCCACCTGGGCTGTGCTGAGACAGCAGCAGCTGCTGCTCTCCTGCCCTCTCCTTATGCAGCCCAGGGGGTGCATGGGGCAGAGCAGCAGCAATGCAGCTGCTTTGTGCATCCAGGTGGGTCAGTCTCCCCACGTGGGTGCAGGAGGGGAATGCAGGGGTTAGGGGCTCAGGAGGGAGGTGCCGGGGCTGGGGNCATTCAGGTCACTTCCCCACCTGGGCTGTGCTGAGACATCAGCAGCTGCTGCTCTCCTGCCCTCTCCTTATGCAGCCCAGGGGGTGCATGGGGCAGAGCAGCAGCAATGCCAGCTGCTTTGTGCATCCAGGTGGCTCAGTCTCCCCACGTGGGTGCAGGAGGGGAATGCAGGGGTTGGGGCTCAGGAGAGAGGTGCAGGGGCTGGGGGAGGGGGGCACAGTGCAGGGGTTGGGGCTCAGGAGAGAGGTGCAGGGGCTGGGGGAGGGGGGCACAGTGCAGGGGTTAGGGGCTCAGGAGGGAGGTGCCGGGGCTGGGGGCACAGGGCAGTGGTTGGGGTGCAGGAAAGGAATGCCGGGGCTGGGGCTCAGGAGGGAGGTACCGGGGTTGGGGGCACAGGGCAGGGGCTGGGGGGACGGGANTGGGCCCGGTCCGGAGACTCACGTGAAGAACGGGGGGAAGCGGTACTGCCAGGGCCACTCAAAGCTCATCGCCGCCGCCCAGCGAACCCGGAACCGCCGCCTCACCGACTTCCGGTCCTCTGCACTGACTTCCGGTCCGCTTCATGGGCTTCCGGCCCGCCCTCAACCTCGAAGGAAGGTTCCGGGCAGGGTCCGTTCCGCCCCAGGTTGGGGGTGGGGGGAACTCAAGGCCTCCCCGTCAGTCTGGGCGGCCCTAGCCCAGCGGGCAACTCCGCAGAGCCCAGTTGCGTTCCCTGAAACCCCCCTCACTGCGGGGTAGCCCCTGTGGGGGACACTGGGCCTGGGGGGGCAGAGGGGAGCGTGAGCTCTGGCTGCAGGAGGTGGGTGGGACGGTCTGTACAAAGCTGTGGTGAAGGCCCCAGCCAGGATGTCAGGGGTCTGTGCCGTGCTCTGTGATCTTGGGCACGTCCCATTGCCTCTCACTGCCTCAGTTTCCCCGGCTGCACAGCGCGGACGGGACTGACTGCTCAGGGGCAGCGCGAGGATACACAAATATTTGTGCAGAGCATTAAGATCCACACCTAAAGCTCCACACCTAAAGCTGCCCTGGAAGGGCCATAAAGCGGCTCGGCCTTGGGGGGCACTTGGACATGTGCCTCAGGCTTCAGAGCAGGCAGGGTACTCCAGAGCCTCAGGCGAGGAGAGGGGCCCTAGCTGTGTGCATGTGGGGTGACTGTGCCAAGCATCAGTCTCATAACTTGGGAGAGGCAGCTGGATCCCGGCACGTGGGCCTTGGCCTGGCATATCAATGAGCTGACGAGCATCTTGGTTAGAAACCAGCTTGTGAATATCCTGGGAAGAGGGTTTCTCATCAGGTTTCAGTTTTTTCTCTCGTCCTGGCCAGGTTGGAAATAGAGCTGCAGCAGCTCCCAGCCCCATCCCAGAGGCCTGTCTGCAGGGGCAGGGCTGGGGCCTATGTGCCCAGCTGCACAGCAATTCCACTCCTGGGCCACTGGCAGACCGTTCTCTATTGGGTGTTTACTGTCTCTCTGTCTAGCTGCCCTATCCCATGTGACGGGACAGCTGCCATCCTGGGGAGGAGGAATGGCAGGGTCACGGGTGGGCACTTTTCAAACTGATCCTGCCAGTTCTGCCCACACCCATCCAGGTGCCCTTGAGCCCCTTGCCTGTTCGCCGTTCCTTCCCAGCCTTCTTCTCATGAAGCCACGGCTGCTTCATTCCCTCCCACAGAGTCCCCTGGTGCCCTGCGGGAGGGGCACCTGCTGCTCTCAGTGACTGGCATTGGGAGGGATGGCCCCTCCAGGTGCTTGGAATGGGGCAAGTCCCCACGCTCCCTGCACCGGGCAGGTCCATCCCAGCTAGGGTGACCAGATGTCCCGATTTTATAGGGACAGTCCTGATTTTTGGGTCTTTTTCTTATATAGGTTCCTATTACCCCTCACCCCCTATCCCGATTTTTCACACTTGCTGTCTGGTCACCCTAATCCCAGCATGGCCCCAAAGGCTGCTGCACAGACCTAGGATTCCCCTGGGTGGTTCCAGAGTCACCCTGCTTCTTCCCCACAGCCTCCGGCGCCTCGCTGCCCCATGCCTCTGGTGCGTCTAGCGGCACCTCTCAGCCCTCTCCCTGCCCCCTGGCTCCCTTCCTGCCTCCATCAGGCCTCCAGATCACCCCTGGGGTGGGGAGTAGAGCAGGGGCAGGAATCCAGGGAGCTGCTCTCTCCCATCAGGGACAGCTGGTAGCGCTGGGGTGTACTGGTCACTAAGGGCAGCGTTGCCCTCCCCACTGGAGCATGGCGCATTGGCCGGAGGGTGGGGGATGAGGTGACTGGCCCTGCAGGGCACTGTCTGAGGCTTGGCTCGGCTGGGCTGGGGCACTGCAGCCAGGCGAACTGTGACTCTCCATATGTTCCATCCAGGCTGCAGCTGCCACCAGCTGCCTGGGAGCTGGAGCCTGTCCCCGTCCTCAGTGCAGTGGCCACGCGGGCAGCGCTCGGACCCCGGGCTCCTGGGTGGGGCAGTCCATGTGCCCGATGAGGAGGGCAGAGCAGCCAGTACCTGGCCTGTTCTGCCCTGTCTGGGCCCCTGCACGCTGTCGTCGCTGCAGGCCTGCATGCCCCAGAGCGAGCTACATGCACAAGGGTTGACAGCAGCAGCATTTACTCCCCTCATCACCTTGGCCCAGGGCTCTGGGAGGGGCCAGGTGCCAGCAGGGAGCCCTGCTCTCAGATCAGAACAGGGTGGGACATGGGGTGTCACAGGCTGGGCCCAGCCTGGAGAGCCTCCATCCCCTGGGGCAGACTGTGCCCTGACTGCTGGGCGGCAGAGCTGTTGAGGGCCCTCTGGAAATGCCCACTGGGTCCTTCCCTCTTCACCTGCCTGAGGGCTCGTTCTGAGGCCATGTTGGGCCCCAGCTGTCAGCTAAGCTGAGGCTCTCCCAGAGGGACACAGCACAGGGCGTTCCTGGGAGCGGCAGAGACCTGGCCAGCCCCCGGTGTCGCGTCCCAGAGCACTTCCGTTCACTGCGAGGAGCGGCCGGTGGGCGAGAGGAGGAAGGAAGGAGACAGTGGAGAGGGCCTGGGGACTTTGTTCCCTGACTGTCTGGGCAGGAAAGGGAACTGCAGAGGCAGCCTCATCTCCCTCCTGCACACGTGCTGCTGCCTTGCTGGGCAGGAGGGAGGCCTGATGCCCACCCAGAGCCCTTGGGAGCAACTCCTGGTCAAGGGTTGCCCGAGCCCAGACACTATGGGAGAGTACTGGGAGCCGGGTGAGGCTGGGAGCATTAGGGAACAAAGCCAGGGAGTCACGGCCCACCCTACACACCAACCCCAGCAAGAAAGAGCTACCTCCTGGACCCACAAAGGGAGCGACGTGGGGTCCAACCCAGGGGGGAGCTGACTGTGAGCACCCCACCTCACCGGGTGGATGCAGGCAGATAAGGGGCCCAGATGGGGCAGGACCCCCGTGGGTGCTTCCCAGGCTCCGTGACGCTCCTGCCTGGAGCCACCACCCACACGTTCGAGGGCCTGTGGCAAACGGGCCAGGCTGCGCGCCGGAATGGGACTGACGCTCGGTCTGGGTCTGAGAGCGAACGCTGCTGCGGAGGGGCTCCCCTCCCCCTTGGCTCCGGGTGCCACCCAGACGGACAGGAGGGTCCTGGTAAGCCACACGTCCCATGCTCAGCGTGGAGGAGGCATTGACATTTAAACCAGGAGCATGTTCAGGGCATAGGCCGCCCAGCAACTAGGCCAGGGAGAGCAGCAGGGCTGGCAAGAGAGAAGAGGCCCGGTCTGGTCTACCGGCCACGGCTCTCCAGCGTGCACGCATGCACACACACGCACGCACGCACACACACGCGCACACGCACACGCATGCACACATGCACACGCGCACGCACGCGCGCACACACACACGCACACACACACACACACCCCGTGCAGGCCTCAGCCGGCACCGATTCTCTCCTAGCCCTGCTCTCTGCACTGCTCCAAGGGAACCTGACCCCGGAGTCTGCCTGGCTCCAGCCCTGATGGGGGGACCCAGCTCCCCTAGCGCTTCCCCGGTGCTGCTTTCTTTGAGGGACCCAGGCCAAGGCAATCAGGGAGCCCCTGCACGACGAGGTCATTGGCAGCTCGCGGGGCAGGTCGCTGGACTCAGTGTCATTATCCAAGAGAGGGAATCGCGGGGCCTACCTGTCACCCAGCAACGTGCCATGGGCCAAGAGGCCTGTAAGCCACCAGCTGGCCCTGGAGGAGCCTATGACAGGCCCCGAGTCCCTGCTCAGTGCCACAAATTGAAGGGGAGACAGAATCAAGTTGCAGCCAACTCCCAGTGGGACTGTGGGGCACCAAGGGGGGCACTGCCCAGCTGGCAGGGGGGGAAGGGCTGGGGTTTGTCTCTAATTCCCACGTCTCTGCAGGAGACAAGGCAAGAAACCGAATGGCGAAAGGAAGCGCCGGGGCTCGGGAAAGGGAAGGTCTTTAATCTCCAGCTGGTTAACCAGGGAGCCTGTTTGCAAAGGGGATCAGAAAAAGCCAGTAAAAGAGGCACGCGGCCTCCGGTGTCACAGCGAGGGAGCCTGCCCCAGGCATCAGAGCCCCATAAACAGGGCAGGGGAAACCCGCTGCCCTGGCACGACGTCCTGTCCCGAAACACAAGGCTTTCTCAGCAATGCAAGGCGAGGGGCCCCCTTCATGCACCCATGACGCCAGCCCTGGCATAGCAACCTCTGCTTGCAGAGCAGCCATGTGAGGGGAGGGGGTTTCTCTGGAGGACGTGACCCCTCTCCGCATGGAACTGGAGCCACTCTGTAAGTCAGTCCACCCGGGCTTCCCCCGCCAGCTGCTCAGTGCAGATCAGGGACCGCCACAGGAGGGCGTCCTCTCCATGGCGCTGGGGCTGCTGGGACTCAGCAGAGCCCGTTTCCTGGAGGGGGTTTGCACTTGTTAAGCTGCGGTGAGCTGCGAGTGAGATCCAGAGCAGAGTCGCCCACCAGGCTCTCTCCTCCTGCCTGCGTCAGCGAGGTCTAGAGGCCTGGGATTGGAAGCCTAGCGCTGTAACCTCATTTGAGCAGGCACAGCGTGGTACAAACCCTGGGCGTTCAGCCAGAGATGGAGGATGCTCCAGGGGCGCGGAGCTGGTTCTCCAAGTGTCTCCGAACTGTGGGGCCTGCGAGATGGGGCCTCTGCCGGCTCCTGCTTGTGGCCAGCTTGGAAGCGGCGGGAGCAGAGCAGTGGTTCCACTCCCATCCGGAAGCGAGTGCTGCAGAGGTAGGGGTGGCGCACTCGGGCCTCCCAGCCTCTCCAGCGCGGGAGCTCAGCCAGCAGGCGAAGGCCCGGGGCTGGCTCCCGTGGGGCAAGGTCAGGTTGGGTCAGAGGTTTGAGCCAGGTCTGGCACCCCCGGAGCCCTGCGGCGCTCAGGACTGCATCTTGCCGTCCTTGCTCCTCCACACCACCAGGGTGACCAGGAAAGGGATGAGGCAGATGGGGGTGACGATGAGGGCCAGCAGCACGTCCTCCGGTGGGTCGAGGAACACGGGGTGCTCGTGGGTGCAGTTCAGGAAGTAGGCGTGGTGGCTCTGGACGATGCACTCCTCGGCGATGCTGTTGGGGAAGCTGTAATTCTGTTTTTCTGCGAAGCTCTCCAGGCAGTGGCGGAGGTCGCTATATGGCCTGGGGGGGAGAGGGGACAAGCTGGGGAGTTTCCTTCGGGACCGGGGCGTTATCCGGTGCCGCAAACTGGCTGTGGAGCAGCAAGAACCACAGCTGCGGATCCGGGTCGGCTCGCCGTGCCAGGACAGTCCCTTTCCGCAGTGCTGGCTGCTTTGCCCTGCTGGAGCGGTGTAAAGGGGCCTCCCCCTGGGGGGAGTCCTGCCCCCAGCGTACAACCGCCTCATTCCCAGCTCCCCGCTACCCTGCACCTCACACAGCCATGGGCACCAGGCAACGTGGGCAGGACGCTGCTGCATGCTCCAGCGGCTCTTTGCAGCCGCTTTGCACGGGTGGAAATGGGGAACCCAGGCGCAGGCAGCAGGGAACTGAGCCCATCAGTTGTCATGTGTGAGACTTCCTGACTGGCCTGTTGGGTCGTACTGCCAGGGGCTGGCTGGGCAGGGTGGGTGCATAATAATACTAGAGCCTGGCTCCTCTCACCCACTGAGCTGCCTAAAGGAGGCAGCCTCATTAGCCCCCTTGTACAGATGGGGAAACCGAGGCACGGGAAGGGCCATGGCTTGCCCAAGATCATGCAGCAGAGCCGGGAATTAACCCAGGACCCGAGTCCCGGTGTGGTTCCTTGCCCACTAGAACCACACCCCACCCCAGCCCTGCCCACAAGCCACAGGGCACGCACAAAGCCAGGCCCACGCCTTCAAGCTGTGCCATGGGAGCGCACGGGGAGCTGGGGGGCAGCGGGGGGCAGCAGGGGGCAGGGAACACGCAAGTGCTGCATGTTTCAGCCACGCCCTGCTCTCCACAGGCCATGCTGATGCCAGACCTGCACCGAGCAAAGCAGCAGGTTGGTTGGGTTCCTCAGCAGGCTGGGCCGAGGGCCAGCAGGCCCCTGGGGAGCAGGTTCGAGTTGACTGCTCTGGGCTCCGCCGGGGCTGGGCTTGTTGGGAGGCAGACACAGCCGAAGCTCTGCCCGCCTTGGGAACTAGCTACAAGGACACCCACCCTGTGTCCCGGCGGCCACACGGCTGGAGACTAACAGTTCCGCTCGGTTAGAGTCGGTGCATCGGAAATCGGGAACAAAACCAGCCTTTTCCTTTCATTCAAAGTTCCCTGCAAAAAACAGTCCCCGTGCTCCGCCCAGCCCCAGATGGGTGTCGGGCTCAGTGGGGCCCTGGTACAGCCAGTGGGACGCACACCCCTGCCACCCCACATCGCATCACCCAGAGGCAGCTGCCCTCTGCTGGGTTCCCAACCTCCTGGGTCTGAGAGCCCTGTGTGCTTTGCCCCCCGCGCCTCTGCGGGGCTGCTCGGGGCTCTCTGCAGCTCACAGGCTGGTGCATGGTGGAAAGGGCTCTGCTGGGAACCAACAAGCAAATGCCACAGTGCAGTCAATCCCCGGCCCCTGCGGTACCTGCTGATGACTCTCCATTCACACAGCTGCACCCTGGTCACTTTCATCATCCGGTGACTGAAATTGGCCCAGCACAGGTAGGCCATCAGACTGTACTTTTCATCTGGAAAGAAGGAAACCAAAGCTCTTGGCAGAGCGCCCACCCCTTGGGACAGGCAGCGACCGGGACAAAGCTGGCAAGGCTGGTCTCTGACTGATTCAAGCAGCTCCCCCCAGCCCAAGCCTGGAGTCCCCTTCCCAGCTATCCCTCCCCATTGTTCGCACACCAACTCCCAGCAGGGGTGGCTCTAGGGGCCCCCTCTGTGATGCTGGCAGGCCAGGTGCCAGCTCATGCCAAGGTCCCCATGTCTCAACTGACCAATACACAGCGGGGCTCAGGCTGGCTCCCCTGGGTGTCCGTGGTGCTCAAGCAGGCAGTGGAGCTATAAGAACGGGGGTTTTGTGTTTATTGGAAGCTTGTGAGCGGCTCTCGGCACTGATCTCACGTACGTCTGTAAGGGAATAGCTGAGTGGCCATACGGAGAGCCTCTCCCCAGCCAGGAGAGAGACTTTCACTAGTGCCACGTGCTGATCTGGAGCACGGGTGTTACATTCTGCCCGGCAGGGCAGGTCCAGCGACACCAGACGCACTATTGTGGGATGTTAAAAAGGACAGAAGACTTTGTGGCTCTGCTCTTGACCCCCCCACGGAGATGAGTCGTGCAAGTGGATTCCTCCCATCAGCTGAGTTTGCAGCTCAGAGCACAGGGGAAGAGGGGAATAAAAACCCCTGACAAGAAGGAACTGGGTCTCCATGCTGCTTGGACTCTGGGGGCAAGTTTTCTAGGCAGAAGCACGGGCTTCCCCAGCTGCTTAGCCTGGATTAGTCCTAAAGAACACACAGAGCTTGCTTATTATAGAAGCTTCTATTACCTTTTGAAACATAAGCTTGTGCATGTGTGTTTACCTGCTTTAACCTTGTGAATAACTCTCTTGTTTCCTTTTTCCTAGTTATAAGAACTACTTCATGTAGTTTATTATCGGCTTGGCTACAAGCGTTGTCTTTGGTGTGAGATCTGAGGTGGTAAGTGACCTGAATTTTGCTGTGATTCTTGGTGCAAGGGACCATCTCTCACACAGGCAGGTGCCCCTGGGTGGCCAGACAAGGGGTACCCCAGGAGACTGTCTGCGACTCCCCGTTAAGGCGGTTATGGTGCCGGAGGAGCTCACGCTGGATAACAGGCTGGTGAGATCTAAGCACGGAGCTCAGCCAATGCGGCTGCCCTGAGGCTGGTGCTCATGCTCCCAAGTCACTGCAGGCAGCTTGAGGCTCTCCACCAGACAGGGCTGAGGGTGGGCCCCGGCGCAGGGCGGTGCAGTATGGACCTGGCCCAGTGGCAAAGCCCCAGCCTGAGGGACTGGCTGGATGGCACCAGGCGGTGGGCTGGGGAGGGGGCTTGCGAGGGCTGGAGGGATTCAGCAGCACCCTGGCATTCTCAGGGCATGTTACTGTGCCCATCCCCGCTGTCTCCAGGTGCCACATGCAAGGCACCAATTTCCCCCGGAAGGGCCCCGGTCCCGCCCTTGTAGTGTCTCCTCCCTGGGAGCTCTCAGGCCTGCAGGGCGCGGGGTGGGGCAGGACACACAAGCCATAGAGTGGACACGGGTCAGTGGTGCCCAGCCCCCCACCCGCGCTGACGGAGCCGGGAGACGCCCAGGGCGATGGCCCAGCTGCGCTGCCCGTTCGTTGACAAAGGGAGACGGGTACCGGGCGGAGACTTGCTAGCCAGCAGCAGGGGAGGAATCCCTGGAGTCCGGCTTGGTCGCAGCACGGCGAGCTCCGTCCTCACTGCCCCGCCCGCGGCCGGGCGCTCCTGGCACTTACCCGCAGTCAAGTCGAGGAGCAGGTTCTCAGGCTGCTCAGGCTCAAGCACCGTCTGGTTCTGGAGCTCAGCCAGAGACTCGTTGGCTCCCGGCGTGGCGGTGCCTGCGGGACGGAGCCCGCTCCCGAGAGCCGCTGGAGGAGGGGGAAACCTCAGTGAGACACAGCCCACGGGTTTGCTGCTGCCCGGCCAGGTGCCCTGCCCCGAACTGGGGGCTCGCGGGGGGCAGCGACATCCCTGGGCCGTTCCCTGGGTCCCTTTAACCAGGAATCAGGAGGGGGCGCGAGGGGGGGATTTCGATTCTAGAGAAGACACCAGAGAAGGGGCAGCGCTGGGGTGGTCCGTGTGGGCTAGAAGCAGCCTGAGCCCGACACACCCCGGCTCCAACCCCTCCCACCCCTGGCGGCTCCATCGCTCAGGCCAACGCACCCTGGGGCTGGCTCGGTGCGTCTCACTAGTAGCCAGCCAGGGCAGCAAGGCCACAGGGCTAGAAGGACAGTGTGGGCTCTCCCCAGGCCTGTCAGTGCGCTGGCCTGAGCACCCGCCACACGCCCGCAGCCCAGTCAGGCAGCAGGGGTGGGCGTGGGAGCAGAAAGGGGAAGCAAAGGGGGTGCGGGCTGGAGCCACCGGCTGGGCAGAGAAGCTCCAGCCCCATACGGCGCCTCCCACCAGTGCCTCTCCTCTTTGCACATGGGTTAGCCCAGCTCCCCAGGCGGGGTCACCCCACCCGCCTGCAGAGGGCTCAGGGGCCCTGCTGCTCAGCTCTCTGCCCTGGCTGCCAGCTCCCCACACACTGCCCCATCAGTGCCTCCCCTGGGACCTCTGGGGCCAGCGGGGAGCTGGTCTCAGTGGCCTGTGCAGTCCGTGGCTTCTCCGTGGAGGCTGCCCATGGTGCCAGCTGCCATGGCGTGGGGCGGAGGAGCCTCCCCCTTGGTCCGGGGGTGGGGAGTGGGGGCTGGTGCAGCCTGTCTCACTGCCCCTGCAGTTCCAGCTTGGGCGATTTATAGACGGCCCCAGTGACCAGTTTGGTAGCGGCTTCCATAGGGCCGGCTGTGGCTGGGGGTCTCCGAGTCCCTGCGGCGTTGGGGGGGGCTCCACTGAGGGTGCTAAGGGCCTGGGGCCCCGAACAGGAGACTTCACTCTGTAGGCCGACCTGCTCGGCTCCCCCTTGGGCCCCCCTCAATTTCCCAGCTGCTCCCCCTCCCCCCACCCCTTCCCGACTGGGACAGGGACTATGGGGCTGCGTCCATGTCCTTGGGCAGGGCAGTAAATACCTCGACTCAGAGGGGCTCTGTAAGCCTGTGGCACCCATCTGGGGCCAGGCTGGGAGCGTGGTGACCCCCGGGGAGAACCTGGAGTCACCCCAGCTCGTCCCCAGGGCAAGATGAGAGTCTGGCCAGGGGTTCACAGACTGTGAGAGGAGGGGCTCTGTCTGTGGCTCAGTGGGGCTGGGGACTGGTCTGTGGGACTGGGGGCTGGTCTGGGATTTGCTGGGGCTGGTCCATGGCTCAGTGGGGCTGGTCCTTGGGGCTGGACTGGGGCTCAGCAGCGCTAGGGGGCTGGGCTGGGGCTCAGTGGGGCTGGGCGGCTGGTCCATGGGACAGCGGGGCTGGTCCGGGGCTCAGCGGAGCTGGGGACTGGTCTGTGGGGCTGGTCCGTGGGGCTGGACTGGGGCTCAGCAGAGCTAAGGGGCTGGGCTGGGGCTCAGTGGGGCTGGGCGGCTGGTCCATGGGACGGTGGGGCTGGTCCATGGGACGGTGGGGCTGGTCTGGGGCTCAGTGGGGCTGGTCTGTGGGGCTGGGACTGGCCCCTTGCTGTCTCTCCATCTGTTCCTGCAGTTGCAGCAATCGGCTCTTCTTGCTCCCGTCGGCATGTCCGTGTAGGAGCAAACCCAACCCAGCGACAGCTCTGGGCTCCCGGGTGAGGCAGCCGGCCGGCGAGGGGCCCTGACGCACTTGTCTCCAGCACCTCTCAGGCCAGGCCATGGGCAGCCGTTTCATGCAGCCCCTTTGGCTCGTCCGTCCTGGGGCCTTTCCAGCTTTGACTGGGAATTCTCTGCCAGTCTGAGCTTCGTTAAGGTCCGTGTATGTTTGTGCCACTAATTAGCAGGGAAGAACCAAAGGCCTTGAGCCCAGAGAACCGTCCGGTGGTGACGCGACGCCGCCAGGTGCCAGTGGCAGGTCTGACAAGACCCAGGGGCGTGGAATAGCGAGGGGGGTCCCAGGAACTGCATCTCCTTGGAGACACGCGCCTGCCCCTCCATGAGCAGGGTCCCGGGCACAGTCACGTGCATTATAACAGCGCGGCACAAAACCCAGCTACCAATCCCCCGGCCCCTCCTGGACCCCAACCTCCATCACACCCACAGGGACACTGAGGCACAGAAAGGGCAGGGACCTGCCCGAGGATGCAGTGGCAGCCAGGGCCAGAGCTGGGAATGGAGCCCAGGAGCCTGGGCTCCCAGCACGGCAGGGAGGGGTCCCTAAGGCCTTATCCTCCGCACAGGCATTACCCCTGCCACTCAGATCCCTGAGGTGAGGGCTGCAGACCCCTCCCTTCAAGCCCCCCCCCCCTTTCACACAGTCCAGGGCGGAGGGGGCACTCTGAGCCCAATCGCCAGGTCCTGCCCCGGGACCTCGTGTGCATTAGGGAGCGAGGCCTTGGGGGCTGGGTTAGTGCTAGCTATGGACCCCCCCCCAACACACACAGAGCACCCTGGGGCTCCAGAGGGGTCTGGCTTGCAGAAGTTGGAGCCAAGTCTTGCTTTGTCAAGTGGCCCAAAGCTGCAAACTCCCCACCCCCAAACTCCTGGAGCTGGGGCCAACCCAGCCTGCCTGCAGCACTTACCCCAGAGCAGCAGCAGCAGGAGCCCAGGGCAGAGCCTGCCAGAGCCGGTCTGTCTGCAAAGTGCCATCCTGCAAAGCCTGCCTGCTAATGGCCAGGACAACTATTTCAACGGAAATAACAGGAAGCAACTCCTTTCCTCTGACAGGGCTGGTAGGGACTACAGAAGACGTGTGAAAAATGAGATTACTCAGTGCTGCCTTAAAGCAGACCTCCCCGTGGGACGCCCGTCAGAACAGTCCGCCTGCCGCCCGGCTCTGCTAGGTGTGTGCTCCGCCAGCCGGGCATGGCTCCTCGGGGGCACCGAGCCTTCGCCAGCCCCGGGCAGCTCCCCACGTCACCCCTCGCAGCTGGGGCCGGTGGGAGAGGCTCCGCTCCCTCCACCGCACAGCAGCGTTTACGAGGCCCACTGTTTGTTTACTTGTATATTTCCCTTTAATCCCGTCTGGGCTGGGTTGTGAAATCCATTGGCTCCAAGGAGCAAACACAGAACGTGCACTAGCCCAGGACGGGCACGGCCATTAGCAAGCTGTGGGACTCACCTGCCCACGCCCCATCAGCCTAGGGAAGAGCCAGTCCCCCACCGCCCTGCGGAAAGGGGTGAGATGGGGCAGCACTGGGACACCTGTCCCGGGTCCCAGGAGGCCTCACAGCGCCACCGGGGCCTCCAAGGGAAGTTACCAAAGTGGGGGTGGGGTGCTAACAGCTGCTTAGTGAAGACAAATGTGCTCTGTCGGTGCCCCTCACTCCCGACCCGCAGCCCCCCTGCTATCCCAGTCCTGGGCGCCCCCCAGCTCTGCCAGTGCCCCTCACTCCCAACCCACAGCCCCCCTGCTATCCCAGCCCTGGGTTCCCCCCAGCAGAAGTGAACACTTCAGAATGACACCACACGGTGCAGTAGGGTGTGATGCACTCCTGCAGGGATCAGGCTGAGACCAACCAAACTCATGTCACTTGTGGCCTGAGACGGCATTTGATTCCAACGTTTCCCCTTTAAAAGTCAGTCTCTGGAACTCCCATACTGTGTGTAAATTACAGGGCAAAAGGCTTGCGGTTAGGAAGATCCTATCGCTCTGTGCATTAGGCTTTCATTGGAAATGTCCTTGAGTCACTGGCCAATTAGTGCTGGGCTGCACCATCAGAGCTCGTTCCAGGAAGCTCCCAGCCGTTCACTGGAAAGCAGCCGCATCTGGAACGGATAACGCCCCAGCGCATGAAGCTGCCCGGGGTGGATTCGGGGTTAGAGCCCCTGGATCCTGTTCTTTGTTGTCTGGAGCTGAGGCTTGAGTTCGGCGGATAGTTTCCCTGCCAAGGAAACACCCACTGATGTCAGCTGTAGTGCTGGAGTTTAGACAGGGCCATGCTGTCACTTGCTCATGTGATTCTCCTCCAGAGCTCACCCTCTCTCCCCCACATTCTGCCAGCCAAAGCCTGTTCTCCTGGCTCCTGCCCCGGGGATTCGAGTCCGGGCAGGGCAAGCGGACGGCTGCAGCAGGGCCTGGAGGCTGCCGAGGAGAAGCCAGCTTGTGGGATCACTGCCCCACTGAACTTGGGACCTGCTCCAGGCGTGTCTGCACTGGCTGAGTGCTCTGGACAGGCCAAGGCTGCAGGGGTCTGGGTTCAGCTCCTCTAATCACCGCTAGGCCTGGAAAGCAACCAACATTCCCACTGTCCCTCAGCCCCTCCCCCCCGCAGGGCCCTGAGTACTCCCCCTCCCCAGCCCAGCCGCCCCCTGGACCGGACAGCATTGCTCACCCCTGTTACAGTGCGGGGAGGGGCTCAGGGAGTCCAGGGCAGAGCTGGGAACAGAACTCCCAGACCCCCCCCACTCTAACCACTAGACCTCATTCCCCTCCCAGAGCTGGGATAGAACCCAGGAGTCCTGACTCCCAGCCCCACCCCAACCACTAGACCCCACTCCCCTCCCCGATCCAGGGATAGAACCCAGGAGTCCGGCTCCCGGCACCCCCCAACCACTAGACCCCACTCCCCTCCCCGATCCAGGGATAGAACCCAGGAGTCCGGCTCCCGGCACCCCCCCAACCACTAGACCAGGGGTCGGCAACCTTTCAGAAGTGCTGTGCCGAGTCTTCATTTTTTCACTCTGATTTAAGGTTTGGCATCCCAGGAATACATTTTAACGTTTTTAGAAGGTCTCTTTCTATAAGTCTATAATATAGAACTAAACTATTGTTGTATGTAAAGTAAATAAGGTTTTTAAAACGTTTGAGAAGCTTCATTTAAAATTAAATTAAAATGCAGAGCCCCCTGGACCAGTGGCCAGGACCCGGGCAGTGTGAGTGCCACTGAAAATCAGCTCACGTGCCACCTTTGGCACCTGTGCCATAGGTTGCCTACCCCTGCACTAGACACTCTCTCTCCCTTTCCAGTTGGTGCCCAGGAGTGTGCGAGAAGAAGCCCTTTGTCTGCTGAGCACAGATGGTGCCCCAGGGAGGGGCCGGTCTGGCTTTGGCTCAGCCTCCCTGGCCTTGCGGAGCGTGAGAGCAACCAGGAGAGGGGTCAGGCAGGCAGGCACGGCGGCCATGGCTAGGACGAGCCCCAGAGGTGGCTGGCTGGGCCGGGAGCTGGCAGGCACAGTGCAGTTGGTGAAATACTCCATGTGGATCTGCAGGAAGAAGGAGTCAAGGGCAGGGCTGGGCCAGGGGCAGGACAGAGCCTCGGCCATCAGCACGGTGCAGTTGGAGAGGTCGCTGTAGATCCTGGGGAGGGAGAGGAGGAGAAGTGAGGCTGAGCCTGGCCGGGTCTGTGGGGTTTGGGGCTTCCGGGCTCAGCAGCAGCCAGCGAGGTGGCCCAAAGAAGCCCCAAGCCGGGCACTGACTGTGCATCCGGTAACAGCAGTGACAGGGGCACCGTTCACCCGCGGGGTCCCCAAGCGCCTCAAACCGCATGCACTGAGCACCCTGCAATGCAGCCACTGCTGGGAGCCGAGCAGCCACCAGCCCGTGNTGGCTCAGCCTCCCTGGCCTTGCGGAGCGTGAGAGCAACCAGGAGAGGGGTCAGGCAGGCAGGCACGGCGGCCATGGCTAGGACGAGCCCCAGAGGTGGCTGGCTGGGCCGGGAGCTGGCAGGCACAGTGCAGTTGGTGAAATACTCCATGTGGATCTGCAGGAAGAAGGAGTCAAGGGCAGGGCTGGGCCAGGGGCAGGACAGAGCCTCGGCCATCAGCACGGTGCAGTTGGAGAGGTCGCTGTAGATCCTGGGGAGGGAGAGGAGGAGAAGTGAGGCTGAGCCTGGCCGGGACGCCGCACGCAGTCGATGGTGCGCCTCACCCCCTCCCGCACATGGGACGCCGATGGTGCGCCGCACACCTCCCCCGCACGTGGGACGCCGATGGTGCGCCGCATACCTCCCCCGCACGTGGGACGCCGATGGTGCGCCGCACACCTCCCCCGCACGTGGGACGCCGCACGCAGCCGATGGTGCGCCTCACCCCTCCCTGCACACGGGACGCCGATGGTGCATGTGACGTTATGAGTGTAATATAATATCGCATTGAAAGGTGACAGGGCAGAGAGAGTTAATTACCTCACAGACTGACCTATCCAGGGCCGAACTTTAGAGACTGGTTAGGAAGATCTGTAAATGAACAGAGCTTTGAAATGTAAGTCTGGATTGTTAGAGGTAGAAGGGGAGATGTTTGCTCAGGTCTTGTGATGTCAGCAAACAAGTCTTGTCTATTGCTATAGCTTTGATTCAAAGGTCAAAAAAGGAATATTAACATTTAGGAAGACACTTGAGTGAAATAGTATTATTGTCTCTATGTCTCTGGGAAGGTTGTGGTAACCTGGATCTGAACTGTTTAATGGATAAATTACCCTGTGCTAATTGCCAGGATGTTTGGGAGAAGGAGAGTTAAGCCTATTGTTTTCTCAGGCCAAAAGGCTGCAGGAAATGTATAAAAACCCTGGGACACGATCCTGCTTCATCTCAGATCTGCTTTGGGTTTCAAGAAGGGGAAACCCTGAGCCACAAGGATTGAGATCCCCAGTCACTGACTGGAGCCACCCTGAATATGGACATTGGACTATAACCTATGGACTATTTCTAAAAGGACTTTTGGCAACTACAAGCTCACCTCTGCTATGTATCTGAACCTCAACGACTGAATTCAAGTCTGTCTGTATATTGATCTTATAACCAACACACTCTCTCTTTTATTTTTTAATAAATTTTAGCTTAGTTAATAAGAATTGGCTCTAAGCGTGTATTTTGGGTAAGATCTAAGTTATAATTGAACCTGGGTATGTGGCTGATCCTTTGGGATTGGAAGAACCTTTTCTTTTATATGATGAAATAAGATTTTCAGTAATCATCATCATATCTGACGTGTGTCTGGATGGAGGCCTGAGGCTGGGCACTTTAAGGGAACTGTATTGTTTGAACTTCTGAGTAACCAGTGAGGTAATACAGAAGCTGTTTTTTGCTGGCTTGGTAAATCTAAGTATTGGGATATCCACCAGCGTTCGGGGTTTGTCTGCCCCGTTCTGCTTGCAGTTCACCCTAATGGAGTGACCTCGGCTGGCTCCCACAGGCAGCATCGTCACAGTGCGCCGCACACCTCCCTGCACGCGGGACGCCGACCGTGCGCCGCACACCTCCCCGCACGCAGGACGCCACACGTGCCAGAGGCACTGCACAATGCGCCCTGCTCTCAGCATGCTGACAGCTGCGCGCAGGGAAACAGGACACACGGCAGCGCTGACTCGTTTGAAAATCCCCTTCCCCCACGGGATCGTTACCGAGCCGGGGTGCTCGGGGTCCCGGAGCCCGTCTAAGAGCAAACCCCAGCGAGGTGATGCTCTGCCCCGGCGCCTGCCCGTGCCCCGGCACTGCATGCGCTTGGCTCCCAGCCCCAGAGCGCCTCAGAAACAAGGATCTGTCTGGGGCGGACGGGCGTCCAGACCTGCCGATCTGCTCCCACTGACACCGGCTCCACTCTGGCGTGGCCATGACTGTGGCGTGGAAGGTGGTCCAGCAGTACAGGGAGATCCACTCCAGGTAGGTGTCGTCCCTGCAGTGGGCCGACCCGCCCTCCTCGGCAAAGGGGCCTAGAGGAAGAGATCTGCCTGTTAGTCACCCTGGAGGAGCCGTGGCAGAGCTCTGGGCGGGGCGGAGGCCCTGGCACTGCCATGCCGGCCTAGCCTGCTCTACGCCAGCTCCTGGCAAGGCACATAGGCTGGGGGAATGAAGGACCCCAACCCGCAGCTCCGTCCTGCGTTTCCCAGCTCCTTCCACTAGCTCTGCCCCCTGCAGCGCAGCTCCCATCCCCTCCCACAGCCCAGCGGAGTCCAGAGCATGCCCCTCGCCTCCGCCCGGCAGCATCAGAACCAGCCCCTGGCTCCCCGGAGAGGCTGTCCTGAGAGCCCCAGCTAAGACACAAGATCCCAGAGGCCTGGCCAGACACGCAGCTCCCACAATCCGGGCTGGGCTGGGCTGGGTGGATCCAGGAAAGTGCCTTTGTCCCTTGCCTCCTAGCAGGACCGGGGCCCGGAGAACAAGCCTCAGTGTTAGCAGGCTGCTGGCACGGGGCTGTGCCAGCAGCTGGTGGGTCTGGGGCCTGCCCCCAGGCTGAGCCAGTGCCCGTTAGCTCCAGGCACCATCGGCTGCTCTCTAGCGACAGCGGGTGTCTCTGGGAGTGGGGCAGGGAGCCCTGCAGGCTGGCCCAGTGAGCCTCTCTTTGCCCAGCCCTGGCGCCCCCCCCACCCCGGTCTGTGGCCACGCTGGAGCGAAGCTGGTGCTATGGACACTGAAGTGTGGTGCATGGTGCCCCCGTGCAGAGCCCCCCAGTCCTGTTGGGGGGACCGACACCTGGGCGTGATGGGTGCAGGGGGGCGTCACTCACCGTCCTCCTCCAAATACAGGTAATGACCTGCAAGAGCAAAGGGGAAGGATCAGTGCAGGGAGGGGGCGAGCCAGCGGGGCCTGGCCAGGGTGAATCTGTCCAGCTCCCGTCTCAGTTGTGTGAGCACCGTCTCCCTCCACCCCAGCCCAGGCTGTTCTACCCGCTAGCCAAGACCTTGGGGAATCCTCCAGGAAGGAACCCCAGGAGCAGGGGGTCCCCATGGAGCTGGGTGCCCTCAGCACTGGGTGGGAGCTATGGGGAAACAGGTTACTGCTGGGGGGAGACCCCCAGGTGCCTGCAGTTCAGCATCCCTGACAGCACCCACCTCAGGGGCAGGAGTGGGGGCACCGGGAGGGTGGGGGGAGGTGCCATTTGTGGCACAGGGTGAAGGAGGGAGCTCAGGATCAGGCCCCCAGAATTGTTCCCAGGGTCCCGCCTTGGGAGGCGAATACAGGGGTCTCTTACTTTCATCCTCGAGGTCTCCGTAGGTCAGCTCCCCGCGCCCTGCAGCAGGAGACGAGAGTGGTCACAGGCCATTCCACACCCAGCCCTGTCGCCTGCCCAAGCGGAGATCAGCTCGGCAGGGGAGGCCCCGGCTTTGGAGGGAGACGCCGAAGGGGACAGGCTGGGGCTTCCCCCTGGGAGACCCCCCGTGGGGAGCAGGGCCCATGCGCTCAGGCGATGCACCCCCCGCGGCTGTAGCCGGGCTGTCTGTGGGGGCCGGACTCCAACAGCGGGGGCGGTGGCACCGCCGGGCTGGTTCCTGAGCAGACAGATCGACTTTCCGGGCGGAGGAAGGTGTGCAGCAAATGTCACCTCGAACTGGGCTCCGAGGCCCGGGGGGTGGGGCAGAGCCGGGGCGCGGCTCTAGCAGGGTGGAGATGGAGGCAGAGGATGGACATGCCCAGGGACTGACCGTGCCACAGGAGGAGCTGGTGTGTCCCTCCCTGGCACACGCCTGCTCATACCCCTGGGGGCTATTCCCATCCACCCCCAAGGACTTGGATATGGGCCCCATGGCCCAGCCCCAGCCCACCAGGACCCCCAGGGGCTCTCAGTGCCTTGGCCCAGGACGGGCTTACTCAGCACTGCAAGACAGGCCCTGGCTGGGAGCACGAAATGCTGATCGGCCCCCGGGGCCTCCGACTGGCCGCAAATCACCTCAGAGCTGCTTGGCACCCGCTCTGCTCAGGGCTCCTGGGGTGTGGAGGGGTCCCCAACGGGACAGCCCGGCAGAAAGGAACCCAAACCCACGGGAGACGCGAGAGCCAGGAGCGCCCTGCCGGGAGGAGAGGGAAATGGGTTGTACCGCCTCCCAAACGGTAATGAGCCCTCAGGACAGGAGTCAGCCCGACACAGCCGACCCCCCGCCCAGCCCTTCGGGGCCCTAGGGCTGGGAGAGCGCTCATGCCCCCCAGCTGGGCACGGAGGGCGTCAGAGGAGCCGGGCGGGGGCTGCGTGTGCGGGAGGCAGTGATGGGCTGAGGGACGCGCCCTTTCGTTGCCTCTTCTGACTCCCCAGTCTGTGTCAAGGGCCTGCCTAGGGGAGACGCCGCACACAGCCAGGTGCTGCACGGAACCCNCAGCCGACCCCCCGCCCAGCCCTTCGGGGCCCTAGGGCTGGGAGAGCGCTCGTGCCCCCCAGCTGGGCACGGAGGGCGTCAGAGGAGCCGGGCGGGGGCTGCGTGTGCGGGAGGCAGTGATGGGCTGAGGGACGCGCCCTTTCGTTGCCTCTTCTGACTCCCTAGTCTGTGTCAAGGGCCTGCCTAGGGGAGACGCCGCACACGGCCAGGTGCTGCACGGAACCCCTGGGCCTGCGCCAGGGACCCCACTGGGCACCCGCCCCTCCCGAGCAGCAGGGAGGGCTGGCAACCAGCCAGGGTGCTGGGGATGGGGACCGGCTCCCCGAGGGGCTGGGCTCTTCATGCTAGCAAGTGCCAGGCAGCTGGACCGTCCCGGGGGGGTGCCAGCCTAGGGGACACTGCTCCCTTCAGTCCACCCCCACCAGCAGGGCCGAGCAGCACCTGCCCTGGGGGAGGGAGAAGAGACAAATGCAGCAGCTGGAGCCAGGGCGGTTTGCCAGGGTCGGCCTCTCTCTGCCCGGGCAGCATGTCAGGCCTGGAGCCAGGCTCAGCATCCAACCCGCTGGGGATCAGACCGCAAGGGGCCCAGCGGGAGCTGCCAGGCCTGGGCTCTTTGGGAAATCTGGCCCCACAAGCAGGACCCTTACCCCACTGCAGGAGAGGGATTAGCAGCCAGTAGCAGAGGTGGCGCCGGGGCTGGACAGGCATTCTTCCCCACCTGCGGGGCCAGGGCGCAGAGTTCCCCAGGAGAGGGGCAGCAGGGCCCTTCCCCAGATATCCCCCAGCCACTTATCGCCCCATCTAGCACCTGGGCTATTGGCCAACGCCCAGCCAATGGGAGGGAAGGGGGCAGGGAAAACATCCGCTCACCCAGGGGCTGGATCTTCCAGCCTCCAAAGTCATCAGATAAGAGGTAAAGTGAGATCTGGAGGCTGCGGGTAACTGTACAGGGAGGGAGGGAGCCGGTTCCTCTGCTTGGGATGGGGCAGGGGTCTGGGGGGTTGGCAAGAGAGCGCCCCAGGGTCCGGGACTGGGGCACTGGCTGAGGGGAGCAGAGCAAAGACAATTGGGGGGTGAGAAACCCACCCATGGAAAATCTCCCGGTACCAAATCTGTCTCCCGCGGGAATAGGGTGACCAGATGTCCCAATTTTATAGGGACAGTCCTGATTTTGGGGTCTTTTTCTTATATAGACTCCTATTACCCCCCACCCCCGTCCCGATTTTTCACACTTGCTGTCTGGTCACCCTACGCAGGAAGACGCAGAGCTGGGCTGGCCCTACTGGGATTTCATCTGGTTGTTACACAATGTTTTGGGACCGGGTTCCTGCACCTGGAGCGGGGATGGGGAGTTGTCTAGCCCCATTTGCACTCTCTCTAGTCTAGGGCCCTGCCCCACCCCCCAGGAGTAAGTTAGAGCAGCCTCAGGGCTCTAGCTAGTGTTCCGCTCCCCTGGAATGCCCTCGGAGAGCCGCAGTGTGGTGTGCTCTGGCAGTGCCCCCAACATGCCCCTTACATCAGGGCCGTGAGCAGAGGAGTGCAGAGCCTGTGTGCTGCGAGTGGGGGAGCCATTGCTCCCCGCTTTAATTATAGAGGACTCTGCCAGAGCAGCATCGGAGGGCCGGAGGGTAGGTGAGAATCGGGCTCCAGGTAGTTCAAACTGATGCTTGGAGCCCTCTGCCCCCCGCCCCCAGCTACACACGTTATATAGGGGTGCTTAATACTGCGGCGATGTGCGGCACCAGAACCTAACTGGGCTGGGCCCGGATTCTCTCCAGCTCCTGAGAACGGGCATCACGATAAGTCAGGGATCGGGCGGGAGGGAAGCTCGCTCTCTGTTAGCAACCAGACGTCACAGTCCTGCCTGCAAGCTGCAGCCCGCAATGCCTTACAGCTATGCCCTGAAAGTGCTGACCGGGCAGCTGCATGCGCCACCGAGCAGGGAGAGGGGCAAAATTCCATCCGTGTCAGCAGCTGGGAGCGCCTCCCCTTCCCTGTGGGAGAAATCCCGGCCAGTGCAAACAAAAGCAACCAGCTCCAGCAGGTAAAGCTGGGACCATCAGCAGGGCCCCGATTCACTCCAGAGAGGAAGGAAAAGTCCAGACAAAACATACAAAGAAGGGCGATGACNTCCGCTCCCCTGGAATGCCCTCGGAGAGCCGCAGTGTGGTGTGCTCTGGCAGTGCCCCCAACATGCCCCTTACATCAGGGCCGTGAGCAGAGGAGTGCAGAGCCTGTGTGCTGCGAGTGGGGGAGCCATTGCTCCCCGCTTTAATGCCCCAGGACTCTGCCAGAGCAGCATCGGAGGGTAGGTGAGAATCGGGCTCCAGGTAGTTCAAACTGATGCTTGGAGCCCTCTGCCCCCCGCCCCCAGCTACACACGTTATATAGGGGTGCTTAATACTGCGGCGATGTGCGGCACCAGAACCTAACTGGGCTGGGCCCGGATTCTCTCCAGCTCCTGAGAACGGGCATCACGATAAGTCAGGGATCGGGCGGGAGGGAAGCTCGCTCTCTGTTAGCAACCAGACGTCACAGTCCTGCCTGCAAGCTGCAGCCCGCAATGCCTTACAGCTATGCCCTGAAAGTGCTGACCGGGCAGCTGCATGCGCCACCGAGCAGGGAGAGGGGCAAAATTCCATCCGTGTCAGCAGCTGGGAGCGCCTCCCCTTCCCTGTGGGAGAAATCCCGGGCAGTGCAAACAAAAGCAACCAGCTCCAGCAGGTAAAGCTGGGACCATCAGCAGGGCCCCGATTCACTCCAGAGAGGAAGGAAAAGTCCAGACAAAACATACAAAGAAGGGCGATGACAAACCAGTACAGGGTGTGACGAAGTGGGAATGTTTTGTTGGGTTCTTTGGATACTGAGGGGGAAGGTTGCAGGGGAGCTGGGCCGGGACTGTCTGCATTGGGGAAGGGAGGATCCCTGAGCATGTAACATGAGAACCCAGGAGGGGGGTTGGAGACCAGGTAACACCTCTGACCGGGAATCTGGACAAAGGACAAAGGCTGGGGGAGGAGCCGGGGGGAAGGGAGACAGGAGACGCCTGGAAGGGGTTTTCAGTTTTGGAAGCTGGCTGGAAATGAAGAGGGGAGCCCTGATGGGGCTTGGGCTTCCCAGCGGGGAGCGTGGCCTCCCTGGGGCCCCCAGATAGACCTAACCAAAGGGGATCCTGTTGTCTGTACTGGCAAGACCTGTTTTGGACTGTGTTCCTGTCGTCTCAATAAACCTTCTGTTTTACTGGCTGGCTGAGAGTCATGGTGAATCGCAGAAAGCTGGGGGTACAGGGCCCGGACTCCCCCACACTCCGTGACACAGGGATCAGAGGGGGCACAGAGAGCGAGGAAACAAACCCAGGGGGCCAGACCCTTGGCTGGAGTGAAGCGGCTCAGGGCCAGAGGAACACAGCCACTCACGGCAGAGGAGGATCCGGCCTTCGCATGCGGTCTAGGAGAAGGGAGTGCAGGGGACGTGCTGGCAGCCTGTGCCGGAGCACCGGGAAGGGCTGGTCTCACGCACTGGCTCAGACCGCGGTGGCAGGGTGAGGAAGGAACGGTCCGAGTGAAACATCAGGGAAAGTTTCTACCAGGGCAGCTTGAGAGGGAAATGACCCCCCCGCCCCCGGGGAAGGCAGGCAGTGCTGGCGGGGGTGATGGCTGCTGTGTGGGCGTTTCACCGCTGGGAGCGGCTTAAGGGAGGAGTGCAAAGCTCAAGTTCCATTCCCAGCTCTGCCAGGGAATCATGGTGTCATCTTGGGGAAACTGAGGCCTCTCCACCAGCCCCACAGCGCTGAGGCGGGGTTCGCTACTGAATGGTGGCTGAGTACGAGGAGATCCTGGGGGGAAGGTGGGGTACAGGCGCAAAGCTGTACTCTATCAAAGTGAGGGACACCAAGGAATCCACTTCCCCGGGCTCCACAGAGCCCCTCTGCTGGTGCCTTGGCTTCCTCTCGGGTGTGGGGTCACACTGGGTCAGACCAAAGGTCCATCTAGCCCAGTGTCCTGTCATCCAACCATGGCCAGTGCCAGGTGCCCCAGAGGGAATGAACAGAACAGGGCAGTTATCGAGTGATCCATCCCCTGTCGTCCATTCCCAGCTTCTGGCAAACAGAGGCTAGGGACACCATCCCTGTCCATCCTGGATAATAGCCATTGATGGACCGATCCTCCATGAACTTATCTAGCTCTTGTTTGCATCCCAGCCAGTTTGCTGTGATTGGAATCTCAGTCCCGCCTGCTTGTGACCTTCAGCCCAGCCCAGCAGCAGGGCAGGAGCGGCTGGCTTTCCCAGGGAGGCAGGGACCGTGTTCCCTGCTCGGAGCCGCACACACACACAGCGCTTCCTGCGCTGGCGCCACTTGCTGGGCCGAAGAGGAACCATGGGGCCGTTCTTGCAGAGGTTGGTTAAGCCAAGCCCCAGCCCAGCTCATGACAAAAGCCATAGCCAGCCTGTCCCAGCCCCACAGCCGTTCATTGCTCCCACCGCTCTGAGCCTGCACCCCACATTGGACAGGGATCGCATAGCCCCATTCTGATCTTTGAGGTTCTAACCAGCCGGGCACCAAGCCCCGGGAGGCCCTGCAAACACAATGCCGCTAACGATCTCTCCATTTCCCTCCAGCACGCCCCCCTCGCCCGCTCTGATCACTTGCACTGAGAACCTGTCCACACTTGGGAATTTACTAACGGAGCTATTCTGGAATAAGGGTGTCCACACGAGGGCTTAGTCCAGAATAGCTGTTGTGGTACATTTCCAGGCGCAACCAGCCCCTGAGATACAGGAGGGTGGAGGACATTGGGACTCCCTGCCCTGCACAAGAGGTTTTGTCTCAGCCCAGGGTAGCACAAAGAGCTCCTCTCACACCATGGAATTCCCCAAAAGGCTCCACATGCAGGTTGGTGCTTCCCCAGCCAGGGGATCCTGTCCAGAGGCCCCTGGCACCACCACCAAAGCCAGGGCCACCCTTGCAAGCTGCTGCAGCTCCAATGATTTTGGAATACAGGGGTGGCCTCTGGCTGGGAGTCACAATCCCTTTGTTTCCCTTTCAGCAGCTGTGTTTAGCTGCTTGCTCAGGCAGTGCCTGCTGTTTCATCTTGAGTCAGTTCTCATTTAGATCCCTGCTGCTGGCAGAATACGGAGCTAGGATCTGATTTAGATGCAGAGCTCTCTCAGTCACAGGAGGAACAGATGCGCAGATGGGATAACAAGTCATTAGGCACCAGGCGGGCTGGGGGCCTCAGGAACAGCTAGAGCCTGTAGGTTTGTTTGGTTTATGGGAGGGGCGTGTGTGTGTCTCCAACCCTCTGCCCCTGCATGCGGCAGGTCTGCAAGAGATACAGGAGAATCTTACTCCTGTCCCCACTGAAGTCAAAGGCAGAAGCTCCCATTGAGTTGGGTGCAGACTGGGGAGCTGCGAGGGCATTACAGCATGGAGCAAGGGCAGCATGAATAGTGCTGTGCCTAGTTCTCGCTCTCCGAGGCAGCGCAAACGTGCTAAGGGGCACAAACATTCCCCCTGCTCAGCCATATCAAACTGGTCATAAGAAAAACAGGGCTTTGAAGCCAATAAAGATAAAGCAAAATATAAACAACGGGAGATTTTTGTTGGAGATACCGTAGCACAAATAATTCCTGTTTCCCTGGGAGAGCAACATGAGCTGATGCTAATCAGCGTTTGTTCTGCTGCTAACGCAGCCCCAGCCCACGGGCTGGAAACCCAACCCCAAAGCAAACTGAGTGTAGGGTTTCTGCAAGGAAAGGCAGGGGATTATTACTCTGAGTGGGGGCCAGGCTCCTCCAGGATGAAATCGTCCTGTCTGCGTGCTCAGCGCTGGCTGCTCAGGTTTCCCAGTAGGACTCTCTTAATGGCAGATTACAAAACTTGAGACAGTTCCTGACTTCCCCCTGCGGGATCCAGGTGAGAAGGGCAGTTCTTGCTACCCAGCAACTGAATGGCTGACATCCTGCCCTAGTGCCCGGTTCTCTCACCTCTTAATTCAGGGGGAAATTCACCCCTGAGCAGGGCCAGCACAAGGCCTTGGTACCCCCCTGTGATGAAGTGGGACTGTTCTTAATGTTTCCTCTGAATATTGTGTGGGTGCCTCAGTTTCCCCTATGCAGTTCTTAAGCATCTAGGTGGTGGGATAAGGGTGTATGGTTGTTGCAGAGCAAAGGGCCAGTGCACATAAATGCCTGACACTTTGTCTCCTGGCAACTGATGGCCTGGGCCCCTCCTCTGCAAAGGTGCGAACTGAAGGTGTTGGAGACAGAGATCAGGTGACCTCCTAGACCGGGAAAGGGACAAAGCCCAGAGGAGGAGGGGCTGGAGGGGTTTTTTCAGTTTGGAGCTGGCTGGGGAAACTGAGGGGTGCCCAGACGGGGCTCTGGCCCCCCTGGGGCCCCAAGATGGACCTAACTGAGGAGTCCTGTTGTCTGTACCTGCAAGACCTGTTTTAGACCGTGTTCCTGTCATCTAATAAACCTCTGTTTTACTGGCTGGCTGAGAGTCACGTCTGACTGCGAAGTGGGGGTGCAGGACCCGGTGGCTTCCCCAGGACCCTGCCTGGGCGGACTCGCTGTGGGAAGCACATGGAGGGGCATATGCTGAATGCTCCAAGGAGAGACCCAGGAGGTGAAGCCGTGTGAGCTTCTTGCCCTGAAGACAGTCTGCTCCGAGGGAGAGGAGGCTCCCCAAAGTCCTGACTGGCTTTGTGGGGAGCAGTTCCAGAGCATCGCCCGGGGACTCCGTGACACCCCCAGCCCCTCATCCCGGGCAGGGCCCAGCATGAGGCCTAGGCATGACTTAAGTCCTGCTGCAGCCCTATGGGTTAGGTTTTGGGAAAGCTTAGCATGTGTCCGGTGCATGTCGAGTGCTGAGCATGGGTCACAGGGGTCTTGAAATACACAGATCAGTGCAGCACAGGCCAGGAGTGATACTCGGTACAATATCCAGCTCCTGCTGGGGAGAGGCTGAAGTTAACAAGGAGCAGAATGAGGAGTATGGAGAGGAGGGGTCGGCCTTCAGCTGCATGTAGGGTGACCAGACAGCAAATGTGAAAAATCGGGAGGGGGGTGAGGGGTAATAGGAGCCTATATAAGAAAAAGACCCCAAAATCGGGACTGTCCCTATAAAATCGGGACATCTGGTCACCCCAGCTGCATTCCCAATAGCTGAGCTGTGACTCTGGCCTGACATGTGAAGGGTGGGGGTGAGCGGATGTGATGTGCGATTCCTTTTCCTGGCATAGTTATTACTGTGTGTGTCGGATGCTCCCAATACCCCATCTCCAGGCATGAGGGCAACATGCAGTATAGAAGCTTAGGAACAAAAACCTATCAGGAAAAGAATCCCTGACACAGCAGCCCGGCCAACCCTTCCGTCCCTCCCACACAAGCCAAAGGAAACAGATGGGCCCTTGACCATGCCCGAAAGATCAACAAACTCAGCTCTGTCAGACCCCTGGAGGAAGTGCACTCCAGAGCCAAGCCTGGCAACCACCAGAACAACCTGCATCCAGCCCCCAGATGCTTGATTCTGGGGGCTGTTCGCTCGAGTGTCCTGGCTGATCTGGCTCCTAATCAGAGGAGTCTCTCAGATAGCCAGCGCACAAGCCACATTGTGCTTTGTTGATGAAAGGCAGCACCTGGAAGCCAAGAGGAAGTAGGGTGACCAGACAGCAAGTGTGAAAAACCGGGGGTAATAGGAGCCTAGATAAGAAAAAGACCCAAAAATCGGGACTGTCCCTATAAAATCGGGACATCTGGTCACCCTAAGAGGAAGCCAGGAACAAGTTGGTGTAATGTGCCCTCTAATGCTACCAACCAGAAAGGCAGCACACATGAGAAAACGAGATGAGCTCCGTCCTCCACAGGGGCCAGAGTGAACTCTAACAAAGGTGCATGTTGTCACTGGAGTAAATCCAACCATACCATCATGAGACTGTCTCTCTCTCACAGAGCCAGCAACCAGGAAAGGCTTTAAATCCCCTCTTTGTCTCAACAAGAGCTTGCTCTACAGGAATTAAAAACAAGAGCAGAAAAACTCTGCGAGTCCTTCACCTGTGAATCTTCCAGGCAGGTAGTTGTCAGGCCCATAGAAACTGCCCCGCAGATTGGAAATAATTGACCGAAGTCACCCAAACCAGGGTTTCTAAAATCTGAACTATGTTTCCTACGGCTCCCATTAGTTCCAAAAAACCTGTCCTGGAAACCTGTCCTCTGCATGGTTTGAGGCTGGACATACCCTATTACATCCCCAATAACTAGCTTCAAAGCATGCTAAAGCTGCAAAGTCAAGCACTGGGAAAAATAATACATGATCATGTCATGAAAGGCTGCAACAGGAATTACAATGCACATGAGGGCCGAGGTAAGATTGCACAAGCGATCTTTAATTCTGGCATTTCCCAACGTGTGAGTGCTTGGCTTTGCCAGTGTAACATTCTGCTAATGTACTATTTGTATGTAATTTGCAAATTAAAACAAAAACAAAACAAAAAAAACCCAGAAATTTCATCACATGGAACCTAACTGACCCCATGTGGGTCATCAGCAAGGCTGGGACTTTGAGATGGGTTAGAGCAGGGAGCCAGGACTCCTGGTTCTATCACCCAGTGAGGGGTGCTGGGAGCTGGAGTGGGGGTGGGTGGGAGCTGGGAGCCAGGACTCCTGGGTTCTGTCCCCCAGTGGGGGTGGGTGGGAGCCAGGACTCCTGGGTTCTGTCCCCCAGTGAGGGGTGCTGGGAGCTGGGAGCCAGGACTCCTGGGTTCTGTCCCCAGTGGGGGTGGGTGGGAGCTNTCCCCCAGTGAGGGGGGCTGTGGGCTGTGAGCCAGGACTCCTGGGTTCTGTTCCCCAGTGGCGGTGGGTGGGAGACAGGACTCCTGGGTTCTATCCCCCAGTGGGGGTGGGTGGGAGCCAGGACTCCTGGGTTCTGTCCCCCAGTGAGGGGTGCTGGGAGCTGGGAGCCAGGACTCCTGGGTTCTATCCCCCCGTGGGGGTGGGTGGGAGCCAGGACTCCTGGGTTCTGTCCCCCAGTGGGGGTGTCTAGTGGGCTAGAGCAGGGGCCTGGGAGACACTGAGGTCAGGGCACTCTGGGGTTGGGTGACCAGACAGCAAGTGTGGAAAATCGGGATGGGGGTGGGGGGTAATAGGAGCCTATATAAGAAAAAGACCCACAAATCGGGACATCTGGTCACCCTACTCTGGGGATTGTTTCTAATGTTTGTCACGGGTCCTGCCCGCAGTGGTACAGCCCATGCTCCCCTCCCGATCCTAGTGGTACGATCCCTTCCCCCCTCCCCTCGCTTGGTACATCCCAAGGCTGTGAGAAGACGACGTTCGCTGCAGGGGGCGGAGTCTCTTCACATGGGCGGGGCCCTGGGTTGCGGCGGTCTTGTGGGCGGAGTCTTAGGAAGTGGGCAGGGCTTTGAGCACGGATACGGCTCTGAGGGGAGGAGCCTCCTGGAAGGGGGCAGGGCATGTGAACGGCGAGGGCGGGGCGAACTGGTTGGCGCAGGCGCAGAGCAGGCGGGGGTGCTGCGGCCTCTAGGTCACCTGAGCGCGATGGATGAGGCGTGAGTAGCGGGGCCGGGGGCTCTGGGGCTGGCCCGCTCCTGGGGGGAGGGGCGCTGGCCGGGGGGGTCCCTGGGGCTGGTCCGCTCCTGGGGGGGGGGGCGCGGGGGGGCGGGGGGGGGGGGGGGGGAGGGGGGGGGGGGGGGGGGGGGTGGTGGGCGGGGGCGGGGGGGGGGGGGGGTCCCTGGGGGGGGCGCGGCCGGGGGGGGGGGGGCCTGGGGCGGGGGGGGGCGGGGTGGGGGGGGGGGGGGAGGGGGGGGGGGGGGGGCGGGGGCCTCTGGGTCCCCGGGGGGCGGGGGTGGGGGGGGGGGTGGGGGGGCGGGGGGCTCTGGGGCGGGCCCGCTCCTGGGGGGGGGGGCGGGGGGGGGCGGGGGGGGGGGGGTTTGGGGTTGGGGCGGCGGCGGGGGGGGGCGGCGGGGGGGCCCGGCCCGGCGCCCTTCCGGGGGGGGGGGGGGGGGGGTGGGGGGCGGGGCCGGGTGGGGGGGGGGGGGGGCGGGGGGCTCGGGGGCGGCCCCGCTCCGGGGGGGGGGGGCGCGGGCCGGGGGGGGCCGGGGGGGGGGGGCGGCGGGGGCGGGGCGGACTGGTTGGCGCAGGCGGAGGGGGGGGGGGGGGGGTGCGGGGGGTAGGTGGGCTGGGCGCGATGGGGGGGGGGGGGGTGGGGGGCGGGGGGGGGGGGGGGGCGGGGCGGGGGGGTGGGGGCAGGGGCGGGGGGGGGGGGGGGGGCGGGCGGGGGGGGTCCCGGGGGCGGGTCCGCTCCTGGGGGGAGGGGCGTGGGCCGGGGGGGGTCTCTGGGGCTGGCCCGTTCCTGGGGGGAGGGGCGTGGGCCGGGGGGGGTCTCTGGGGCTGGCCCGTTCCTGCGGGGGGGGCTCTGGGGCTGGCCCGTTCCTGGGGGGAGGGGCGCTCTGTGTTGGGTTCTCCTGCAGTGTGGGGAGCGGGTATATGGGCTGACTGCCCTGTGGGAGAGAGGGTTGGGGGGCCTCTGGGTGTGGGGAGCATTGGGACAGGCAGGTCTGGCTGGGGTATGGGGAGTATGTGGGGAGGGGTGGATTGGTTCGGGGTTCATCTGTGGGGTTTGTTTAAGGATGTCTGGGATGAGAGGCTTGGGGTAGTGGGGTTCTGGAATAGGGGGTGTCTGCAATTGGGGGGGTATTGGGGAGTTGCTGAACTGGGGGTCAGATTGCTGCGTGCCATCGTTTTGCCTCCAGCGAACAGGGCGGCACCATCACACGTCGTATTTCCTTTATTTGGAATCTGTAACGAAAACGTGTGTCTGAGCAATAGGTGTCTGTTCTGCTTTTGACATTGTTCCTTTGCTCCCGGACTTACTGGGGCTAGAACATGGGTCGAAGCCGAACGATGCTCCCAACTGTCACAGACGCACATAACGTCCCACTGTGCTTGTGACTGATGCTGCTGCTGACTCTTAATTACAGTTAAATGCCCCTTTTAACATGTTTTTCTCGGCCTAACTCTGTGGTTTGTGCCGTGTGGTTTATTTTAACCCCATCACCCACAGGAGGCTTATTCCAGGCAGTGGGGAAAGCTGCCCAGGGTGCTTCTGAGGGGGTCTGGTTTCTTAGGTTTGAATGGCAGTACCTCTTGTAAAAGAGATGTTTGAATGCTGGGGAACTATAACTTTGAAACTGTACCCCAAGGGGAATCAGACAGTTAAATCCCAGCAGATGAAAGGAAAACAAAAGTATAATCCTGAAAACCTACTTGTATGCCTCAGAATCCTAATTGTCCAAAGACTTCCATACTGTTACAACGGGATCCAGTCTGCTTGGAAGTGAGGGGATCAGATCCGTACCTATGTCTTCAGGCTCTTGGGTGAACTGGAACAACAAGAATGGAAACAGAAGGGTTAAATGATGAACCGGAATGGACTGTAACTCCCTGCAAAGGCTAACCTGACTCCCTGGGACAATCAGGCTTGCACCTATAGTTTGCATGAGATCAGAGCCTCGTATAGTGTTGCTGCATTGTGTGTGTGTGTTAGAGAGAGAGACACACACACCTCTTCTTCCATTAGATAGGAGAGCAGGTTCGTTCACAGTCCTGCAGCCAGGCTTGTGACATACATGTTGTGATCGAGTCTCCCACCCCTAAGACTGGGTCCAGAGGAAATGTGCGTAGTTGGCACTGGGTGAACTTTAAGGAGGTTTAACCCTGCAGTCCCTGGGGACAGCCCCGGAGCCGCCTCTTGGTGTGTGCGATTGGCTCTTAGTTTTGATTTTTTGCTGCCTCAGAGAATGTTTGGCATCTTTAATAAATAACCCTTTGCTGTGCACTCCTGAGGAGGAGAAGCAAAGACTTGTGGCCTGCTCTGTGCTGTGAGGAATATGCTAGTGGGGGAAAGATCCCAGCTGACCTAGGAGGGTCACCTTGGAGGCACAAGCTGTGATTCCAGTCTGTGTATAATGAAACCAGTGTCACCTTTGCCTTCAGTCTGTTACTGCCCAGGGCAAATGGAACAGAGGAGCTGCTCAGAATAGTTAGTCAAAAAGGAGATCACCCAGGCTCATGGTGTTGGGACCAGCCATCCTAGGGGCACAGATAGGTGAGGCCTGCCAATGAATGCTCTGTCCTGAGCACCCAGTGCCCTCTTGGCTCTACGAACTTTCTGTGCCTCTCTTAGGTACGGTTTGCACCATAATTATTCCCTAAACAAACAGAACCAATGTGGCCTGCGCAAGCAGTTACTTTTTTTGCCCGATAAACGTGGTGATGCACTGAGAATCGCAGCACACCGTTTTTGTTAGGAAACCCCTTGTGTTTGCGAGGAAGCACTCTGTCGTTTGGGTGCTACCTTTCTGTTATGTTTTTCAGGAAAATGGAAATCCCAACTCCTCCAACGTCTAAGTGCATTATTTACTGGAAAAGGAAAGTCAAGTCTGAATATATGCGTCTTCGGCAACTCAAGAGGTTTCAGGCAAACATGGGAGCGAAGGTAGATGTGTTTTCTGGGGCCAATCCTCTTGTGTATAAGCAGGGGAATATCAAGTAGGAGTAGGGAGATTACATGTATTTGGCACTGTTGTGACAGCTGCTGGAACACTGTGTCCAGTTCTGGTGTCCGTAATTCATGAAGTATGTTTAAAAATTGGAGAGGGTTCAGAGAAGAGCCATGGGAATGGACTCTTCAGGCTTTATAATCTGTGAAGTTTTTTTAATTGTTCACATTCTGCTGTTAAACTAGACCGTGATCAGTGTCTGTGTGGGGCGTAGAGAATCTTTCTTTGGTGTTCCTTGTGACAGAGTGATCTGGTGATCAGGGCACTAGCCTGGGACTGGAGAGCCTAGGTCAGGTCCCTGCTCTGCCACAGACTTTCTGTATGACCTTGGGCAAGTCACTTAGTCCCTCTGAAGCTCAGTTCCCTGTCTGTAAAGTGGGAATAATATCCTTCCTTGCCTTTGCTGAAAGTGGCAGCTGTGTTGACTCTACAGCCTGCCGTGTGTCACACATTCCCAGCAGGGATTTCATCAATCTGAGTCTAAACTTGCTTTGAGGATTGTAAGCACTTCTCTTTCTAATTTCAGGCTCTGTTTGTGGCCAATTTTGCAAAGGTTCAAGAAAAAACTCAAATTCTGAATGAAGACTGGAAGAAGCTTCGAGTTCAGCCAGTCCCGCTAATGAAGCCTGGCACTGGGCACCCTTTCCTGAAACAGGTACAGGAGAATGAGGTGGAAATGGCAGGGCAGCCACACGAGCTGATTACAACCCAGGGCTTTGCAGGGAAGGCTGAAGAGGGCTGTACCTTTCTCTGCTCTCTGCGTGTCAGTCTCTTACTGTGCCTCGTACTCCCCCCAGGCTGCAGAAATGGGGGCAAAAAGAAAACCCTGTGTCTAATGTCCAGGGAAGACTGTGAGTGATTGTAAAGCTCTGCAGATCAGTAGCTGTACCTGTGGGATGGGATCAAAGTGTATGTTTCTGTCCTGCAGTCACTGTGTCTGAGCTGCCCTTTCCTTACTGTCCCTGTGTTTGCTTGTTCTCCAGTGTACCATCGAGAGCAATTTCCCTGGATTCCCAAACCAGACCATCTTCATGAGGTCCCTAAACACAGTAGCATTGGTGCCTATTATGTATTCCTGGTCCCCTCTTCAGCAGAATTTCATGGTATGTGAGAGCGCATTGTGATGTGAGACTTTTGAGACGATTAATGCCTCATCCCTACATGTTTGAGGTTGCAGATACCTTCCTCAGCCTGCTCCCTTTGAGTCTCCCGCTGCTCCCGAGACGTTGGAAGGGAACGTTTTCGTCTCGTGTTACGCTATATCCCCTAATAGCAAAGCTGGCTCGCCAGTTCCCCTGAAATCCCGAGGGCTGGCCAAGCCTGACTGCTGCCTTTGCAGGATTCAGTGCCTGAATTTAGTGGCTGACTTTTTTTAAACTGGGGAATTGTTTCTGTTTAAAATAGGGCTGTTGATTAATCACAGTTAACTCACGTGATTAACTCAAAAAAATTAATTGTGATTTAAAAAAATTAATTGCGATTAGTCACACTATTAAACAATAGAATATCAATTTAAATTTATTAAATATTTTTCTACATTTTCAAATATTAATTTATATTACAAAGTGTACAGTGATCACTTTATATTATTTTTATTACAAATATTTGCACTGTAAAAATGAAACAAAAGAAATAGTATTTTTCAGTCCATCTTATACAAGTACTGTAGTGTAATCTCTTTATTGTGAAAGTGTAACTTACAAATGTAGATTTTTTATTTTTTTTTTGGTTACATAACTGCACTCAAAACCAAAACAATGTAAAACTTTAGAGCCTACAAGTCCACTCGGTCCTACTTCAGCCAATCGCTCAGACAAACAAGTTTGTCTACATTTACGGGAGATACTGCTGCCTGCTTCTTATTTACAATGTCACCTGAAAGTGAGAACAGGCGTTTGCTTGGCACTGTTGTAGCTGGCATTGCAAGGTATTTACATGCCAGATATGCTAAACATTCGTTTGCCCCTTCATGCTTCGGCTATCATTCCAGAGGACATGCTTCCATGCTGATGATGTTCATTAAAAAAATAATGCATCAATTAAATTTGTGACTAAACTCCTTGTGGAAGAACTGTATGTCTTCTGTTCTGTTTTACCTGCATTCTGCCATATATTTCATGTTATAGCAGCCTCGGATGATGACCCAGCACATGTTCGTTTTAAGAACACTTTCACTGCAGATTTGACAAAACACAAAGATGGTACCAATGTGAGATTTCTAAAGATAGCTGCAGCACTCGACCCAAGGTTTAAGAATCTGAAGTGCCTTCCAAAATCTGAGAGGGACGAGGTGTGGAGAATGCTTTTAGAAGTCTTAAAAGAGCAACACTTCAATGCAGAAATTACAGAACCCGAACCACCAAAAAAGAAAATGCTGGTGGCATCTGACTCAGATGATGAAAATGAACATGCGTCGGTCCGCTCTGCTTTGGATTGTTATTGAGCAGAACCCATCAGCAGCAGAGACGCATGTCCCCCCTGGAATGGTGGTTGAAGCATGAAGGGACATATGAATCTTTAGCGCATCTGGCACGTAAATATGTTGCAACGCCAGTTACAACAGTGCCATGTGAACGCCTGTTCTCACTTTCAGGTGACATTGTAAACAAGAAATGGGCAGCATTATCTCCTGGAGATGTAAACAAACTTGTATGTCTGAGCGATTGGCTGAACAAGAAATAGGACTGAATGGACTTGTAGGCTCTAAAGTTTTACAGTTTTATTTTTAAATCCATTTTTTTAAACATAATTCTACATTTGTAAGTTGCTCATGATAAAGAGATTGTAGTACTTGTATTAGGTGAATTGAAAAATACGATTTCTTTTTTTTTTTTTTACAGTGCAAATATTTGTTATAAAAAATAAATATAAAGTGAGCACTGTACACTTTGTATTCTGTGTTGTAATTGAAATCAATATATTTGAAAATGTAGAAAACACCCAAAAATATTTAAATAAATGGCATTCTGTTATTGTTTAACAGTGCGATTAATTGCGATTAACTTTTTTAATCACTTGACAGCCCTAGTTTAAAATAATTAAATACTCAGCAAATAAGTTAGGCAGCGCCTACCTTTGTGACTGACCCCCACAACGGTGCTGCTGTTGAGAGAACAGGGCGGCACAGAATGATTAAAATACACTTTCTGGCACAGCATTAATGCTGTGACCACCTTGGCTTCTTGGTTAAAAGTATTTACGAAACAAACGTCAATCTGCAGCTATTTCCTACTGGCCGTTTGCTTGCTGCAAGAGTATTCAGATCTGCCCGCTGCAATAACTCGCTAAGGCCAGTGGGGAGCAGCTATGGCAGAACGGAGTGACGTCAGTTGTCAGAACGTCTGAAAACCGAGTGTAGCACTGGAGTATTCCGAGTGCCTTTGTCCCCGCTGCGTGTAAGGAAAGCACGCTCCTCTAGTGTGCACTGTACTTCAGACAGGGATGAGTTACTGTGTGCGCTCTTCATCGTGTGCCAACCCAGTTCTGCCCTGCTCATGAGCCCCCTGATACTTATTTGACCACTTGCTCGTCTCTCTCCTGTGTCTCTGAATGTCTCTGGGCCCTGGAGACACGACCCTTCTGTTGAGGCAGGGGGGAGTGTTATAAACAGTGTGCAGGGTAGCAGTGAAGTCTGGGAAGGGCGAGTCTTTGCAGAACCATGTGTGAACGGGAAGGAGCAGCCATGAGGCTGCCCTCTGACTGGCTGTCGGTGAGCGCTGGCTGCCTGACCTGTTTGCAGGTGGAGGATGAGACTGTGCTGTGCAATATCCCCTACATGGGAGATGAGGTGAAGGAGGAAGATGAAACCTTCATTGAAGAACTAATTAATAACTACGACGGGAAAGTTCACGGCGAGGAAGGTAACCTGGGCAGAGGGGCGCTCTGCATTTCTGAACGGCTTGCAAGCAGGGAGCGTGGCCAGGCTTTCTGAGCAGCTGAGGAAGCAAAGAGCAGTAGCAATAACCAGCTGCTGCGGAGGGTCCCCTAGAATAGGGAGCATGTAAAGCAAGAGCACCCCTGCTGGCCTGGTCCTGTCTCCCTGCCCTCAGCTCTGCCAAGGCACCTCAGGCAGGTCCAGCCCTGGGCCTCTCGCTGCCATTTGTAGAACGATGGCAGATATCCATTAAGGGTTAGAGTGAGACCAGCAAACTCATTTCACTTGTGACCTGAGCCAAGACTTGAATCCAGTTCTTCAGTGGTGAAAAGCCCGTGTGTTTTCCCACTGAGCTGCCTAGCCCCTCACAAGGCCCTGCCTGGAGGTAGGAGGCACTGAAAAGCTGGCTTCAATCCCACGCCCCAAATGGCTTAATTAGTGAGTGTCTGTGTCTATAGCAATTACTACTCAGCTGGGAAGAGGGGCTGGCTCTGTTGCTCCATGTGTTGGCTGCCAGGTGTGACTAAGAGTGATGCACAGTCAACATCTCCCCCACCTCCCCAAACACACCCTGCCTTGGCAAAATCCTGTCATGAAAGTGCTGTTCCTAACTAGCAGTCTGTCCCGTGGCTGACTTAGGCTTGCCACCAAACCCCAGGCTGGAAGATTGCAGCACGCCCACGAAGCAGCTGATATTTCTGTGTTTTAGAGATGATTACAGGGTCTGTCCTTATCAGCGACGCTGTGTTCCTGGAGCTTGTTGACGCTCTGAATCAGTACTCGGATGAGGAAGAGGAAGGGCTCAGTGACTCCGAGGGTAAACAGGAGGATGGGAAGGAGGAGCTGCCAGTCACAAGAAAAAGAAAGCGAACCACAATGGAAGGTGGGTTTGGCAGCAGAAGCTGGCACAGTGTCTGGTGGCCTCCATCCTCCCCAGCAGTCACTGTGCCCTCCTGCACTCATCGTGTTGATTGCTAATTAGGGTAGTGAAGTGCCACTTAGAAAGCTCCGTGGCCTGTCCTTGCTCCCCCTGGGATGCTAGCCGGAGTGTTTCCTTGGGGTGGGTTTCAGTGGGAGGAAGCTAGAACAGTGGGATTATCACGTGTACTGTGTAATCTCAGGAAGCTTTAGTGGTGGATTTCATCTCGGACTGCTGTATGTGGTGCTCTGAGTGATACCAGTAGCAGAGAATATCTCTCTCAGCTGCAGAGACTCCAAAGTATTGCGTGTAAGGTCCTGGCGATCGCAGCTAATGCATCTTCTTGCGCATATTTTAGTCTGGTTATGAAACATCCAAGAGTAAAACCTGAGTCCAAGCAGAGTCTTGCTTCTCTAAATCCCCTCCGGCATTTGGGGAAGGGTTTTCGTGCACTCAGTCCCCTTGCAGCACAAATTAGTAATTTTTCCCTTATGAATCATCCTTGAGTCTGGCTGATGGCGTTTCTGGTGAGTAGAAGGGGCACCGCTGGAACGGTATGTTCCTTATCCCAGCTGTTGGACTAAGGAAGGATTCTCTGTTGGGTGACTGTGTGATCATCTCTCTGCCTTTTAAAATGGGATCCAAAGCATCCCTGGAGTAACCCTACCCCTAAAAGGGAAAGGCGCTTTTGAGTCCTGCTTAACTCAGGAGTCTTCTGTCATTTTGGTTTAGGCAACAAAAAGTGTTCAAAGAAGCAGTTCCCAAATGACATGATCTTCAGTGCTATTTCTTCAATGTTTCCTGAGAACGGCTTCCCGGAAGACATGAAAGAGCGGTAGGAGACATTCCTGGTTAAATTGTCTAGCAGAATCCGTTCCAGTTTTTAACAAAGATACTTCAGCAAATAATAGTCTGACTAGTGCAGTCGACCTGAATCTGCCCATGGACAGTGTCAAAGTTCAGGGAAACGGCACCTGCATCCCCCCTCCGTGGTCCCTCTAGGGCACCTACGCTAGGCTCCCGGCTCCTCAGCCATCACCTCTCTTGGATAGAGACCCATGTCTCTCTCTCCCTCCTGACGGGTTTTCCCAGGCTGCACAGTTCCCTGCCTGTGCTATGAAATCCTCCTCAGCAAGCCAGACTGCCTAAAAGGCCAGTGTCTGTGCTTTGCTTTCTCTCCAGAGGCAGTGAGCATCGTAATTGCCGCAGTTACACATTCCCACACTCTTTATAAGCAAGCACATTTCTTCTTAAGGTGAAAGCATTACAGAGACGACATGCTAAAAACAATCAAAGAACCTAGACGCAGGCTAAAGCTTACTAGAGGTCACCCCAACTCCAACCTTGGGCTCTGGTAGTGTCAGTCCTTCAAAACTCTCAGCTGGGTTTTCCCCAGGGTTACAAGTCTCATTTTCAGAACCAGAACAACCATGAATAGTTCAGTCTTTCCTTTATGTAGCTTGGCCTCACATCACAGGTGATCAGCAGACAGTGGCCCACCCCTCAGGGTGTAGCTTCCAAAGGCTGGGGTTTGGCATAACCAGAGGGGGGGGAATTTGCATTTACCTCCCGCTAGCTATTTTCCCAGGAAAACCACTTCACACTGTTGCAAGAGTCCATGCTTGTCTGGCCCATTGTTCAAAATAGTCCATTGAGCCCCCGGGCCTCACATCTGTCACATCTGCCCCCTGGAGAGGTTACGTACAATCCTGGCCCATAAAGCATTCATTTCAGACAGTGGATCCCAAAGAGGCATAAACCTAATTCAATAAGGTCTCCCAGGATATTGCAATAAATTGCCATGTCTGTCACAAAGGGTCTCTACGGGAGATGTGGAAACACGTACAAAGGCTTCTGGGGAACAGAATGAAAGTAGCCTAAGGGGAGCTTGCTAGGAGAAAACCGAAGTTCTGACTGTTTCAACACCCTGAACTCAGCCCCGTTGTACCGAGTTGATCAGCGCGCAGAGCCGAGCGGCTAGGTGCAGTGACAGAGCAGTGTGTCCAGCCACTGGGAAAATACACATGCATGGTTTATTTTAAAACAGGTACAGGGAACTTACTGAACAGTCTGATCCGAACGTGCTGCCCCCCCAGTGCACTCCAAACATGGATGGGCCATGTGCAAAGTCAGTCCAGCGGGAGCAGTCCCTGCATTCTTTCCATACGCTCTTCTGCAGGCGGTGCTTCAAATATGACTGTTTTCTGCATCGTAAGTTGAGACTCAGCTGGAAACTCCCCTGGAGGTTCTGGCGTCTGTTCCACCATTTCCCCCCCGGTTCTTTACCTTGCCCCACACCAATGATTCTGCTGCCCCCACGCCAGACTGTACTGGGCGGGTGCCTTTGTCTTTTCCTGACGCTCTGCGCTGTGTAGTGTTGCCATCCTGGAGAGCCAGGTTGACAAAGGCATTCGGGCACCTAAAGATGCGGATAGGCACCTACTTGCATTGTTAAAGTGGCCTTGAGTCTGTATCTTCCCCACTGATCTCCACGGACGGAAGGGTTAGCTGCAGTACGTGGGGAGTCCCAGTCCTGCTGTGTGAGCCCCCCCTGTTCTGCACAGCACAGGCCTGACCCGTGTTACGCTGACACCTCAGTGGTCTGCCCCGTCCCCACGTTTTACTGCTTTGTCGTAACGAGTCGCTGGGCCCATTCCTCCAGCTTGTCGTGCTAAAGCCTTGTGAGCATTGCTTTGCCAGTTAGACCTGGAGCTTTCCTATTCCTGGGGGTCGCTGCAGAGTTACAGGAGTCTCTTCAGCTAGACTCTGTTGTTAAACACTGGAATACAACCATGCTTCGGTATGTGTGTGTGTCAGTTTAAAAGTAAAACTTCCTGTTAAGTCTCTCTTCCAGGAATTGGGAGGTGTTCGGGTGTCCCAACATCACAGATCTAGGTTTCCTTCCTTTGTGAGCGCGGGGTGGCCGGGGGACATGGCTAAGTTCCCTGGTAGCATAGGACTCCCGGTCAGTGCCCATGGTGCCTGGTCAGCGTTGCACTTCAGCACCTTTCACCATGCGTGCTGGGCCGTCGGCCTCCTCCACTGTGGGGACAAATGAACCTCTCAATTGGAAGGTGCCTAGTGCTAACAGGATGAAGGTGGCTTGTATTTTTCAGCTTTCCATGCGACTCCTAATGTCTATAAACGGAAGAACAGAGAGATCAAGATCGAGCCAGATCCCTGCGGGACGGACTGTTTCCTCTGGCTGGTAGGTTTCTGGGATACCCTCCTGCCTTACCTGCAGGGCCGGCTGG
This sequence comes from Platysternon megacephalum, assembly GCA_003942145.1. NCBI lineage: Eukaryota > Metazoa > Chordata > Testudines > Platysternidae > Platysternon > Platysternon megacephalum. The sequence goes on along the minus strand of QXTE01000039.1, from coordinate 11,552,453 downwards.
GGCCTTTGTATTGTTCCAGTGGCTTCCAAGGTCAGACACAGGAGTTGGTGAGCATAAGTCCTCACTTGAGACCCATGTGAACAAACCTCAGGCCATGGAGCGTTAGCTGGTCTCAAACCGGCGAGGCCCTGCGATGCTGGGTGGTACCACAAGACTGTGCAGTGCTCCGCATGGGAAACTGTATTTAAAATAACCCGGCTGTGTTCCCTACATCCAGCCCCCAGCCCCCAACCCCACAGCCAGGGGCCCTGGCAAGCAGCACGTGGCTCGGCAGCAGATATGATCAGCCCGCTGGGGAACATGCATACAAGGGGACGTGGTCTTTGCCCCGGGAGCCCCCCCTCTCGCTGACACTGCACTGGCTGGAGCAGGGGAGCCGTCCCGCAGGAGAGGCCGGGGGCTGCTGGCAGCACGAGGCAGTGGAGATGGGCAGGTCACAGCGTCAGAGGCTCACCAGGAGGAGTCTCACTGCAATGGGGGCTGCAGGGACTCATCACCCACAGGATTTGTAGGCACCTCTCACTGTGGCGCCCCACCCAGAGAGCTGAGGGTCCCTGCGGCAGTGCAGAGCACGGGGCCTGTGGAACGGAGTCTCTGCGTCCCTTGCGCGGCTCTCATGTGCCATGCGCTGTCTGATTGCAGGAGGGAGCCAAGGAGTTTGCAGTGCTGCACAATCCCAGGTCCAAATGCTCAGGTCGGCGGCGCCGTAGGCACCATGTGGTCAGTGCTTCCAGCTCAAACCCCTCGTCCTCCGTCGCTGAGACGAGGGAGGGAGACAGCGACAGAGACACGGGCAACGACTGGGCCTCGAGTTCCTCCGGTATGATGCCTCGGAGCCTCCGCATTTCCATACTCTCCCCGCTTCCATCTAACTGGGCTGCTGCAGAGCCGGCACTGGAGACTCGCCAGGGCAGGTTTTCCTGGCTGCACCGGGTAGCCTGGCTCCTCCCGCTCCTTGGCTTGGCCCGGTAGGCAGGGGGAGCAGGAGCAAATGGGCTCATCAGAGCGTCCCCTTCTGTCCATGCATCGATCCACGGCTCTGTGTGTCTGGCCACTGCAAGTCAGGCCTCCTCTGAGAGGGGGCTCTGGGGTAGGGGTTCGAGGCAGGAATAAGGGGGCCATGGGAGTGAGGGGCTGGCTCCTGGCAGACCCAGGCTCCCCAGCGTGGGAGTCTGTGTATTTGTTGCTGCCCTGACTGCTGTGTTTAGTGTCATCTGGGTCTTGTTAGAGGCCAACTCCCGAAGCCAGACCCCCACCAAGCAGAAGGGCAGCCCTGCCTCCTCCCAGCTCTTTGTGATGGAAGCGCCGCAGGAACCTGTCGAGTGGACGGGGGCCGAGGAGTCGCTCTTCCGCGTGCTCCACGGGACCTACTTCAACAACTTCTGCTCGATAGCCAAGCTGCTGGGAACGAAAACCTGCAAGCAGGTGTAATTGGGCATCCTCGCGTGGCCGCTCCTGGGCGGGTAGGAGGGGAGGGAGCCTTGGGAGCAGTGCTCTCTCTTGCTTTGCCTTCTGTGCCACAGAGAGACCGGCAGAAACCCGCCTTGAGGGGCCTAGTGAGTTAACTGCGTTGTTTATCCGCCCAGGCTGTGCGGGTGGCTGGTGCCCGAGGAATTGCTTCCTTGGAGTGCCACGGTCTGATATTCCCTCTGCTCCGCCTCGGAGGATGCCGGCTGCCTCTTTGGTCTGGTAGCGTCCCGCACACCTAGCGTTCTTGTTTGACGTGTCAGTCACGGTCTCGAGGGAGGAGCCTCAGTGGTGCAGCTGCAGTGTAGTTTGCTTGTCCTAAGGATAGCACCACAAGGCCCTGGAGTCTGCCCCTGCCTCCAACCCACTAGCCTGCTCCTGATTCTCTGCAGAGCTGAGGATTTGGTGCCTCGTACCAGTGTGTCGTGACGCTGTTCAGTCCGCCTCCACCATCCCACTGCCCTGACTGCTTGGCTCTGGTTTCAGCCCAGCCTGTGTGCGCTGCTTCCTTTGACTGCGGAGTAAACTCAAAGGGATTTACAAGGCCTGGGTCAGGGCTTCCCCTGACTCTTCTCTTTCCTGGGCAAGGCCAGGCTTTCAGAGGGCCGTGCGTAGAAAAGTACCTGCCAGCTCCCGGCCTGCGGCTCAGGCTCCAGCCTGCCTGTGTGCAGAAAGTTGTGGGTGGGTTTTTTGGAGGCCCTTTGAAAATGCCGCTCACACCCTTTAGCACCTGCAAAGTCACTCCATGTGTCTTCTCCCAGCCTGGAATCCCTATTGCTGCCCTTTGGGGATTTTCCCGTCTGAAGAATTAGGGACCCCAGGCGCTGGATTCGACTCCATGTGCTCGCGCTGTCACGCAGCCGTCTTGGTGGGGGCCACACCTACGTGTGGAACCAGGGGCAGAGCGAAGTAGCATGGGAACGAGGATGAGGTTTCATCACTCCGCTCTAGGCACGTGAAGTTCAGTGCTGGACGCGCACACGCTGCGTACGGTGCCGTCATGCTGGAGCGGCGAGGGTTAGTGATGCTGATCGTCCCCAGAGGACGAGCTCTGCAGCCAAGTGTTTTGGCGAGAGGGAGGGGTTTGCTTTCCATACGAACAGCAGCTGCAATCTCCCCTGGCCCAGTGAGGGCAGGGTCGGGCGCCTGGCCTGTGGGAGCTGGGCCTGGCAGCCCGGCCTGCCCTCCAGGGTATGATTTGAACGAGCTGAACTCTTTTGTAGGTCTTCCAGTTTGCGGTGAAAGAATCCCTTATAATGAAACTGCCGACCAGCGAGCTCATGAATCCGTCCCAGAAGAAAAAAAGGAAGCACAGGCAAGTGCTCAGCAAGCTTGTTTTGTTCTTAACGTGCAGCCAGAGCCTCTGCGCACCCGGCCAGCATTCCTGCTAATCCCCATCTGCCCCACATCTGCACATGCTCCCCATTCTCACCGCCGCTTGTGCTGGTGGCTGGGAATTGGCCCCCGGCCTTCTCTCTGCTGCTGCTGCTGTGTCCGTGGGCCCTGGTACTCATGGCGCTAGCAGCAGCTTGGTAGCCACTGGGGAACAGCTGCCTGTCAGCGTCAGTCCCCTCAGGGCCCGGTTGGAAGATGGTTGGCTTCTAACCAGCTTCTCATGCACTTGTGCTAATCCATCCTGCCGAGCTGTTTGTCTTCCGTGGGGTTTCGCCTGACGCTAGGGTTTGCCCTAAGGAGCGTCTCTCCCAGACGCCTGGTTCTGTTCTGTCCGCGCCTCTGTGACCAGCAGCTGGTGGTTATTAGTGCACGAAGCTGACAGCCTGGCTGCCGGTGGAATCTCACCTCTCCAGTTGCTGAGCTGACTGGAAGCCTCACGCACTGTTGGACATTCCTCAGGTAGGCGCCCGAGTCCCACATCTCTGTGTTTCTCTTTCAGGCTGTGGGCTGCGCACTGCAGGAAGATCCAGCTGAAGAAAGGTACCGTGCGGCGCTGGCCGTGATCTGGGGGCTAAGCATCAGGGCGCTGTGTAGCGCTGAGAGTCTCAGCTCGAGCTGTGAGCGACAGGCCAGCAGCAGCCACCGGAGCCGGTGCTATTGTTGGCTCCCCGGCTGCGCCGTGTCTGGCTGATGTGGGAAGCCTGTGAAGTTCCCATCCGCTTGTGGTGGGACTTTTCCATCCGCCTCGTCCCGGCCGTACCGTTCTGGGCACCCTCTCGTTTCCAGGCGGCGGCAAGTGCCGGGGGCTGATGGGGGCTGATCAGGAGCGAAGTCAACGGATCATGTGCTTGTGAGCCCAGTGCAGTGTCCGTAAGGCGTTCAGCACAAGGTGCATGCTTACCGGCTGCCTGCCCTCTGCTGGCAGAACTGGAAATGGCCTGCTCTGATGCTCCAGAACCTGGTGCACAGTAACTGCTCATCCATGGGTGTTTGTGGGGCACGGGTTGTAACCATGGCATTTCCCTTCTTCTTCTTGTAGATAATTCGCCTACCCAGGTGTACAACTACCAGCCCTGTGACCACCCCGACCACCCCTGCGACAGCTCCTGCCCCTGCATCATGACTCAGAATTTCTGTGAAAAGTTCTGCCAGTGCAATCCTGACTGTAAGGACACAGCTGAGCACAAAGCCGGTCACCCGGCTACCTGCACAGAGGCGCTAGCGGGGCGTTACAGCGGCTCCCTCGCGTTCCCGCCTCCAGGCAGCTTACGCAGGGTGGCTGGAATCTAAGCGCACAAGGCCTGGCTAGCAGTCTGCCCAAGTCAGGGGAAGTGGTGTCGTGGGCTGTCAGCGGGGAATGACACTTCCATAGTGAGACTCGCATCTGCACCTTCGTGTGCAGTGCCCTGCGGGTCCCCGCTGTGCTGCTAGCAGCTCGACGTGCTGAGTGCGTCTCCGACACTCGACTGCTACGGTTCTGTTCCCAGAGCGCTGTTTGTATCCTCCTCCCCCGCCTGGGGCCAGTCATCTGCCCTTGGAACCTCTCTGTGGGGTAGAGGGAAGAGAAATGTCCCTGGCTTTCATGCTATGCCAGGGCTCTGCCGTGCCACAGGGTCCCTCCACATACTGCAGTGCTCATGCGCCCCTTTGTTTGCAGAACTTTGGGTGCTCTAAACACTTCCCAGTGTAGCTTTGCTCTCTTGCACTGCCAGCGAGCCGC
>QXTE01000039.1:11512392-11547708 GCA_003942145.1 Platysternon megacephalum | reverse complement strand
GGGGGGGGGGAGGGAGGGGAGCAGGGAACTGCCAGCGATCTGCGGGGGGGCTGTCAGGTGGAGAGGGGAGCAGGGAACATGCCTGCCTGCTGCTGCCAGTGGTGCTCTCCAGGGGTTTGCATTATTCCCTTTGCAGTGCTGTCTCTACTTCCTTATGGCTGAGGAACCTGAAAACCATGTCCTGTGTTTACTGGTGCAGAGCCCCAGCCCCGCTTCCCTTTGTTCCCTCATCGGGTGGGCTGGCAGGCAGCTCTGGGCAAAGGCAGGCTGACCTGTCTTCGCCTATGGGATACTTTCTCAGCGTGTTACCCCCGGCCTCACCAAGTGACTCTCACTGGTTCTAAACGGTTTGTCAGCTCCCTGGTTAGCCACCTCTCTTGGATGGTCAGATACAACACATCCTGCATCTTGGCAGGGGGTCAGACTAGATGACCCTTGCAGTCTCATCTAACCCTTTGGTTCTCTGACACCCCCAAACAATCTCCCCAGGATCACTTGATGATTCCCTGTTCTGTTCATTCCCTCTGGGGCACCTGGCATTGGCCGCTGTTGGAAGACAGGATACTGGGTTAGATGGACCTTTGGTCTGACCCAGTCTGGCCGTTATGTTCTTATGCCAGCCCCCACTTTGCCTTGCAGGTTAACGCTTGATGCACTCAGTCCCCCAAATCCTCCAAAACTCCCCCCTGTAGTATCCAACCCTGTCAGTAATTACCAGGTTCCCCAGTCCCAAGGGAACAGTCTACGCACCAGTTTGTTTGATTCAGTGGAGGGTTCACGTTTGACTTAATACCACAGCACTGAGACGGATTTAAAATAAAATCCAAGGATCAGGTTATTAACAAAGAACAGAGTTTCCAAGGCTCGTGAATAGTGAGTGTGAATATTGGAAACACATGTGAGTGTAACATGCCTCTTGGAGTTTTAACTTGAACAGGCTGAATTCCTTGTCTGAAGTAAGTTCTCACCTCCCATAGTCAGGACCCAGCGCTCACCTTCCTGCTTCCTCGGTGATGGGGGGATGGTGCGGACTCTGCCCCCCAGTATTTGAAGTGCATCCTTTGGCTGTGCGCCCCCAGATAAAACTGCTTGGTTTCCTGTGTGCTCCTTTCCTGTTGACTTGGGGTGCAAACGTAGCTCTATGTGTTTGGCTTAGAATGGTTAATGTCCATCTGAACCAAGGCAGGTGAATCAGCATCCAATGCCTGGCAGCAAACTCGTTTGTCGGCGCTGCCTCTGGAGCACGTGTTCGGGACGGATTTTCAGCAAGCGCACAGCCCCTGACATATTACCCGGATGTACCTCCCGCAATGAGAATGAGGTTGTCTGATGTGAGCGGTCATTGGACACCTCCCACGCCCTTTGGAATAACTGCTGTGAAAGCAGCGGGTTAGGTGTAGTGAGTTTGTCAGGCCTGATAGGCAGTGCTGGGATGGGAGAGCAAACCCACTGCGGGGTTCTTCGGGCCACACCGCAGCTGAGCAACCTCTCCGGCTGGGTTGTGTCCCTGGGGTGGAGTCCTGGGGTTTGAGGCCTGCAGGGATCCTCTAGCCTGACCTGTGTAATCTGGGTGTCTCTCGCTGCAGGTCAGAACCGCTTCCCGGGCTGCCGCTGTAAGACCCAGTGCAACACCAAGCAGTGTCCGTGCTACCTGGCCGTGCGGGAGTGCGACCCTGACCTGTGCCTGACCTGCGGGGCGTCGGAGCACTGGGATTGCAAGGTGGTTTCCTGTAAGAACTGCAGCATCCAGCGGGGCCTCAAAAAGGTATTTGCTGTGCCCCTCCCCCAGTGTGCAGAGCTGGAGAAAATCCACCCCTGCTGCTCTGTCCCCCCTGAGCTGAAGGGGGCGGGGGGTGGCTGGGCTGTTCCCTAGGCTCCCGAAGGGTTTTCAGATTCAAAGGCAGGGTTTGAACTAACAGTGAAGCAGGAAGAGGCCCCGGGAACAGGAGCCGCCTGGGGAAGCACAGGAAGGAACAGAACTCAGGGGAAGGGGTGAGATCCTTAGAAAACAGGCCAGGGTTCAACAGAACTAATGGAGTTGCAAGGAGCCAGGGCCGCTGCTCACAGTAACGGCTCGTAGCCTCCTTCCATCCGGGGCGTTTGTTGTTTTGGATGGTAACTCCCTGAGGCTGGGGCTGTCCCCTGGGCGTGCAGCACCTGACGTGATGGGTCGAAGCTCCTGGACGCAGCGGTAAAACCAGCAATGCGTAAACGAGCACTAGGGGGCAGGGGAGCCGATTCCCCGGGGGGGCTCTGGGCTTGTCTGCATGATGTCGGGGTGTTTTCCTTCCACTGCGCACACTGCTGGGCAGCTGCTCTGCAGACTCAGCCGAAGTCTCTTGCACTCTAGCATTTGCTGCTGGCTCCATCAGATGTCGCTGGCTGGGGGACGTTCATCAAGGAATCTGTGCAGAAGAATGAATTTATCTCTGAATATTGTGGTGAGGTTAGTAAAGCCATCTCGGCCCGTCCCCACGGGTCCGGGGTAACGCAGACGTGCCTAGCTACCGTTCTTGGGGCCGCAGCCCCACGGGTTTCACAGCACCAGCTAACAAGCAGTCCCTGCCCTCATGCTTGTGGGGCACAGTTCATGTGGTGCGTAGTTCAAGGAAACCACTAGAAGATTTTCTCAGCTTTCCCCACCCTCAAAGGTGCATAACAATGAGTGAGGCTTAAATAAATAAACCCATTAACCCCCCAGCGGCCTAGCGAAGGCTAAGGAGAAGGGCTGGGTCCTGGCCCAGACTCACTGGGTGATCTCGGGCGAAGATTGTGAAAATGGCCTTGGTTTGGGGAAATGAGTTTTCAGGAGTCCAGCCTGAGCCGTGTCTGCGGAGGGGGCTGCCCGGCTGCCCATTGAAATAGCTGGGAGCTGTGGGTGCTCGGTATCCTCTGCAGCTCTGGCCCAAGGGCTGCAATCGGGAAAGCTGCTCCTGTCTCGGTGAGTAAAAGCGCTCGGCCCCTCGGAAGACGCGTGTCGTCTGAGTGCCCTGCATGGCAGGAGTGCAGCGTGTGAGCCAGGCCTCGTTCGACGTGGTCGGCCATCTGCAGAGGGAGGCTACGATACGCTTGCTGGCCAGCGGAGCAGAGGGAGGCTCTCCCTGAGCAGGCCGGCCCGCAGCCTCTGCCCTAATGCAGAGGGACTGTTCCCTGGCCGTGGAGAGCCCCGTCCCCCGGGACACTCAGCGTAACGCCTGCCCGTTTCCCAGCTTATTTCTCAGGACGAGGCCGACCGGCGGGGGAAGGTCTATGACAAGTACATGTCCAGCTTCCTCTTCAACCTCAACAACGGTAACTTCCCAGCCGGGGACCCGGGTTCCTTAGCGTCACTCAGGGCAGTGCCTGGCTGTGGGGGGGGGAGGAGTCTCCCAGGCTCGACACTGGCTTGGTCCAGGCACTGTGCTTTCGGGATCACCTGGGGTGTCTCCCCATTGCCACAGCTGCTAGATGCCTGCCTCTGCCGGCCTGGGTCAAGCTGCTCTGTGACGCCACCGTCCGAGCTCCCTGTAACCGCCTGGCACTTGGCAGCGCCGGGGGCTCAGAGGCTGCTCAGTGGTTTTGAGGACAGACTCAGACTCTAGAAAGGCAAAGCTATGAGCCCCGAGCAGGGCTGGAGAGCAGCCAGGCCAGAGGGATTCGCTTCCTGAGCTCACGGCTTGGCTCCGGGCTGTAGAAACAGGCAGCGAATGCAATCAGCCCCCGACGGTGCTGGGATCCGTGTAGGAGCAGCCAAGGGACATGACTCCATGACAGGTTTCGGGTGAGCCGTGGGATCTGGCCCCAGTTGGCTTTTCGTGAGGAATAAATTCCTTACGGCAAAGACCCTCCAGAGCCCAGGAGGATTTTGTGTGCCCAGCTCTGAAGAGCAGCTGAGTTCAGAGGCTATTGTGCTGGTCTGGCTCTGGGGCAGAGCCACCCGACTAGCCGAGCCCCAGGAGCTAGTCGGGGGGAGGGGGGGAGACGCCGAGCCGAGCCCCAGGAGCTAGTCGGGGGGAGGGGGGGAGACGCCGAGCCGAGCCCCTGGAGCTAGTCGGGGGGGGGGGGGGGGGGGGCCGCCGCGCCCCGGGGGCGGGGGGGGGGGAGGGGGGGAGACGCCGAGCTGAGCCCCCAGAGCTAGTCGGGGATCTCAAGGTTCTGTGGTTTCCTTTCCTAATAGATTTCGTTGTTGATGCCACCCGCAAAGGAAACAAGATCCGCTTTGCCAACCACTCTGTGAACCCCAACTGCTACGCCAAAGGTGAGAGCTCTGCGCCCAGCCGCAGCCAGACAGGGAATCCCTGACTGTCGCTCCGGGAAGTGCCCACGGAGCCCTGGGTGACGCAGGGTCTCCTGAGCCTCTTGGAAGCATCCTCTGGGTCTGTGAGCTCTGGCAGGAGCCGAACACCAAAGGAAAGGCCGAGTGTTGGGTTTCCAGGCACTCCGCTGCAGTTGGGTTCTCTCCGCTCTGCCAGGCCCTCCTACTGCTCAGTGGGAGCGGAGCGCCCAGGGCAGAGCCTACTGGCCAGCCAGGCCCCGGGGCGATTCCCGTGGTGCTGGGGGAGTCGGGCTTCGAGCCGAGCCCTGACCCCTTTCTCTGCCACAGTGGTGATGGTTAACGGAGACCACCGGATAGGAATCTTTGCCAAGAGGGCCATCCAGGCTGGGGAGGAGCTCTTCTTTGATTACAGGTGAGCCGGGGCTTGGCTACTCGGGTGCGTGGTGGAAAGATCTCTGGAGAAGTGGTCTCCAACCTTTTTACACCCAAGATCACTTTTTGAATTTAAGGGCACCCAAGGATCTACCCTGCCCCTTCCCCGAGGCCACGCCCCACTCACTCCATTCCCCCCCTTCTCCGTCACTCGCTCTCCCCCCACCCTCACTCACTTTCACCTGGCTGGGGCAGGGGGTTGGGGCTTGGGAGGGGGTGTGGGCTCTGGGCTGGGGCCGAGGGGTTCGCAGTGTGGGAGGGGGATCTGGCCTGAGCCTGGGGCAGGGGGTTGGGGTGCAGGAGGGGGTATTGGGTGCTGGCTCTGGGAGGGGGGTCAGGGCAGGGGGGTGTGGTGCAGGAGGGGGAAGTGGGTGCTGGCCCTGGGAGGGGGGCCAGGCCAGGGGGTCGGGGTGCAGGCGTGGGTGGTGGGGGCTGGCGCGGGGCGGGGGGGGGGGGTTGGGGTGCAGGTGGGGGTAGCGGGTGCAGGCTCTGGGCGGGGGGTCAGGGCAGGGGGTTGGGGTGCAGGAGGGGCTATTGGGTTCTGGCTCTGGGAGGGGGGTCAGGGCAGGGGGTTGGGGTGCAGGAGGGGGTATTGGGTGCTGGCTCTGGGAGGGGGGTCAGGGCAGGGGGTTGGGGTGCAGTGCTTGCAGGCAGGAGCAATGCGCGGAGGGAGACCCCTACCCCGGGGTCATGCTGTCTGCTTCCGGGAGTGGTGTGGGGCTGGGGCAGGCAGGGAGCTTGTCTTGGCGGCAGCCCCGCTGTGCCACTGGAGATCGCCATCGACCGGTTGGTGACCACTGCTCTAGAGAGACGGGCTGGTGGTAAAGAGGCTGCTGGGGAAGTGACTACGTGCCAGTGTTCCTGTCTTGCAGGTACAGCCAGGCCGATGCCCTGAAGTACGTGGGCATAGAAAGGCAGACGGATATCATCTAGCCCCCGCAGGCACGGCCCCTGCTCCTGGCTGCCCCAATGCCGTGTTCATTCCATGCTCCATCATTGCTGCTCCTGTTCCCGTTGCTGTGTGTCCCGAGTGCTCCGTTCCAGCCAGGCGCCTGGGAGCAAAGCCCAGGGCAGGAGCAGGAGCCAGACTCTGCCTGGGGTAGCAGGACCCTGGCTCGGTTCCGGGGCAGGTGGGCGCTGGCGCTCCTGGGCTGGGATGGCTCCAGAGACTGAGGCCTTTGGACTGGAAGGAAGAGGCGTGGCCAAGAAATGCTCAGTCTGTTTCTAAACCTGCCTGAGCAACCAGCTGCATCTGGAGCCAAGGGACCTTGGCGCGACCCCCCTGCATGCGGGGAGCAGGTGCTTGATGTTATTTTGCTCATGCTGCAGCCATTGGAGTGAGCTTTTATCCCTGGGGCGTCTCTGTTGCTACCTCTCCATTTCCTTCCATGCTGAAGTGCTGGGGCCTAGGCTGCTAGCACATGGCCAGACCCCACAGAGGGTCAGTCGCGCCTCCCTGCAGCGTGGCTCTGGAGGCCCCGGGCACTCCCGGCCGCCTGGTGAAAGGGGGGAGCTGTCCAGCACAGCGTGTGTGGAGGGGTCCCCGGGGCGAGGAGCCATGCTGGAGTGTGTGTCTGTCGGGGGGTTGCCTTAGGAGCCAGAGGAGATGGTGGGAGGGGGCAGGAAACGCGAGGCCGGCTGGGGTGTGGGGGGGCCCCAGCTCCCACCTGCCAGGCTCTGGGGAACGCCAGGTGAATTGTGTATTTCTGCCTCTTGTGCTGGACGGGCCCTTGGAGCCTGGTGCGTCCCGCACCCCCTGCTCTGCAGAACTGGGGTGCCACAGGCCGTGCGCGGCTCCAGCTCGCTGCGCCTGGGGTTAGTGGTGGGCAGCCTGGGCCCTTCCCGTGTCAAGCCTTCAGCCCGTAACAGGCTGGTGGGCACTGCTGGGACGGCCCCTCCGGGCCATGGGCTCTTCTCGGCCCCTGGTGGTTTCTGTTGTTAGCCAGGTGAGTGGTGCCGCTGCTGGCGTGTCACTGATGCAGACACTTTAACCCGCATCTCTGCAGGGCTGAGCCCCTGGCACTGCCGCCGGGGCTGGGACTCGGGCTGCTCCACTCCCCGTCCTAGAGAGGGGCTGCCCCAGAGCCAGGCAGCGCTGCGAACGCTGGGCACTGAACTGCCTGGCACTGCTCCACGCTGACCAGCGGGTGGGGCTGGGGCCTCTCCAGGGGGCTGCCAGTCAGCACAGGCCTGCTGGGGATGCAGAGTGGGGCTGGAAGTATGGGTCTCCCACGGGAGATCAGAGAGCTGCTGGCCGGGAGATAGCGCCGAGCTCTCTGCTTGCCCAGCGCTGGGCTGGGTGCTCCAGCGTCACGTAGTTGAGCTGTCAGGTTCTCCCGGGCCGGGCTGCGCCAGCAGTACCCATAAGGCACTTTACGAGCCCTGCATGGCTCCCCGCTCCGGCCTGGAGCTTCTGCCATTGCACAGAACTCTTCTCGGGGTGGCGTTTGGATCAGCGAGAGCTTTGCCTGCTGTAAATACGTTGCTGGCGCTGCTGTGGCCAGTGATCACCAGCAGCTCTGTTGCGCCAGGCCCCCTCCCAGCAGGCTCCCCAGAGGTGGTTCCTGGACTGAAGAGCAGGGCAGGGTCTGCTCTCAGCACCCCATGCAAAGAAATCAAGTGAGCACTTTAAACTAAGCCTCCCACCCAACCAAGGGGCTGGGACCGGGGCTGTTCCTGGGCGGCTCTGGGTCTGAGGGGACACCTGCCAGCCCAAGGTACCATCCTTCAGTGGGGCATTTTCCCCTCCCGCCCTCCCCAAGCACAGCTGGTGCTGGGTGGGGTCAGTTCAGACAGCAGGGTCTTGTCCCGCACCAGGAATGAAAGCAAGGGCTGGCTTGGTCCTGGGCCGAGGGGGCAGGATGTCTCGGGCTGGGCCGAGGGGGCAGGATGTCTCGCGCTGGGCCGAGGGGGCAGTCAGGCTGGGGCGGCAGGAGGAGAGCCAGGCTCTCGGGCCTGCTGCCTACTAGCACAGGCTTGTTCCTGTNTGTGAGCTTCTTGCCCTGAAAACAGTCTGCTCCGAGGGAGAGGAGGCTCCCCAAAGTCCTGACTGGTTTTGTGGGGAGCAGTTCCAGAGCATCGCCCAGGGACTCCGTGACACCTCCCCAACCTGGCCGCCAGCGTCCGTTCTTACCCCAGCCTGAGTGGGGGCTCACCCTCNTTGTGTCTGTGGTCTGCTGCCCGTGAATTATATGCACTTTAAAACTGATGTGGCTTGTAATCTTTGTCGGAATAAAGTGGTAGTGAATGTCCTCCCCAACCTGGCCGCCAGCGTCCGTTCTTACCCCAGCCTGAGTGGGGGCTCACCCCTGCGCCCCCCTGCACTGGGGCCTGGATGCACCAGAGCACTTCCAAGGAGCGGCGAGTGGCTGTCGGATGCTGGCCCCATCCTGAGCTTGGCTCTGCTGAGAACTGCCCCTGCCCTGGTGGTGCCTGGCTGCAGTATTGTTCTGTTCTTACCCGCGAGCTCGGCGCAGGCCTGACGGGGCTAACAGCAGCAGCACTGGGGGCGGGGGGGCATGGTGACTCCTGCAGCATCGCCTGGTGCCAGGGATGGGCACCGAACAGCAGGCGCGTCGCAGCCGCAGGAGCTGCTGGTCCGAGGGGCTGGCCCAGTTCAGTTACATCTGGCCCTGGGGATCCCTGCGGTGCCCACGGGGGCTCCAGTGACTAGTGACCAGTAGCCGCGGGGAAGGGGGTGAGCGCTCGCCCTGCACAGCGTCGCTCTCCCGTGGGGGCCCGGCCGGGCCTTTCAACTGATCCAGACCCTGACCTAGTGAGTCGCCACCTGCATGGGGACCCCTGGACCTTGCTCTGAGCTTCCCTTGGTTCAAGGTGCGTAACCTACACCTGCCCCGGCCCCCCAGGCTGCTTCTGGGCCCGGCTCCGACACCCCCACCCCGTAGGCAGCAGCAGGCACGCTCCGGCTCTACCACCCCCACTAGGACACTGCCTCCTGCCAGCACGCAGTGTCCCTAGGCAGGGAAACCCCCTTCTCCCGCTGCACAAGCAAACCCGAGGCTGGGGGGGTTGAACTCTGTCATTCTGCCTTTATTTGCACGTGTCATGTGTCAGTCAACAAAACAGCTGTAACAAATGAAACGCCCAGCAAAGCCAGGCCTTTGGGTCACTCAATACATGTCTGTCCCGCTGCAGCGCGTGGATGGGAGCGGTCCCGGGGCCGGCTGGTCTCAGCAGGGCTCGCCCCTCTGGCCCGTGCCCCAGGACGCACTCGCCCGGAGCAGCCGCCCTGGTTTCTTTTTGTTTTTTATACAAACTGAGAATAAAAAAACGTGGTGTGTGTAATCAACCGGTCAGCAACAGAAACGGTAGAAAGACTCCAAAGATCTTTACCTGCTTGTATGAGCGCGGCGGGGGGCGGGGGGGTGCATTGCAGGTAGCGGCCGGGGCGCAGAACACGCGCTACGGGCCGTGCTCCAGGGCTCTAGAGTGCAGGGGTCGCTTCATGGCTTTTGCTAAGCGAGCAAACAAGCGGGAAATCTAGCTGCTAGCGTTGCTAACCGGCCCCGCGGACGGCCCATGTCTCCTCCAGGGGGAAGCTGCGGTGTGTAGCGGGGAGGTGGGTTGGCAGCCCCCAAACGTGCCCCACTCCCCAGGCTTGGGCTGAGAGGGCGTCTCCGGGTAGGCCCATATCGCCCCGAGGGGCTGACATCCTGTCCATGGGGGGCAGGAGAGATTGCACCAGCTGGTTCCAGGGGGACCGGGGCAGGGGGTTCTGCGTGGCCCCTACCTTCCGCTCGGTGCGCAGGGCAGGGGGTTTGTTACTGCGCCGGCGCTCGGCTCAGCGTGATTCCAGGAGGAAGACGTGGGCCCGGCCCGTGGGGCTCCCAGGCTCGATGGTGCTTGGCCCCAGGCAGCCCGTGGAGCGGCCGCGGGCAGGGGAGGTGCAGCGGGGGGAAGGCGCAGACGCCCCAGCCGGGAGCTGGGTTCTGGCAGTTCTGGGTTGCTTGGCCCCTTTGGTCCGGCAGCGCTCGGTCCCCTCCCGGCACCGCGCAGGAGGTGCCAGCGTTTGAGGCATTAACCCCTTCCTTCCCCCGCAGCCGGCAGCTATTCGCCTTTCGCCTCCTCCAGGATCTGGGGCAGGTTCTGGTCCTTGTGTGGGACCAGGGGCTTGCTGGGGCCGTGGTAGTCCTGGACGGCCTTGGGCTCATTGGTGTGGTACGAGCCCTTGTAGCGGTGGTGGTGGAGATACAGCAGCAGCAGCAGCCCGGCCAGGAGCAGCAGCAAGAAGGTCACAACTACTGGGAAGGAGGAAAACAGCCGTGAGTGCGTCTCCCTCCTGCAGCCACGGCCTGAGCCCTCGGCCAGGTCCCCTCTCCTGCCGCAGCATGACGGGGGCACCCGAGACAGGCCGGGCCCTGGAGCCCAGCTCCCCACTCGCGCGGCTGGGCCAGCGACCTCCCCCAGCTCAGCTATGGGCCCAGCCCAGCGCAACCAGAACCGAGTTCTCGCACCGCCCCTGCGGGCAGCCGCACTCAGCAGCCGGCAGAGAGAACCGGGCCCTGCTGCCGGCTGGCGCGAACGCGCGGCCGAGTCACTTACAGCCAGTGACGATCCCGATCCAGCCGTCGTCGTGCACGTGGGGGAACTCTGCAAGAGAGACACGGCCAGGGGGTCAGCCGGGGGGGGGCAGGGACAGGCTCTTCGGGTGTCGCTGCCTTTGCTAGGCTGGTACATGGTGCACGGCTCAGCCCCAGCCCAGTGCCCAGCGGGAGGTGGTGGGGCCAGGACCCGGCAGCCACGGCCCTGCTCCCGGCCCTCCCCCCGCTGCGCTGCTGGCTGGGGCTGGTGACGGGCTGCCCGGCAAGAACTGCTCCCACCCATGCTGCAGGGCCCAGCCCTGGCGACAGGGCTCCCACAGCTCATCCCTCTTGCAGCTGAGGCTGGGCGTAGAACCCAGGTGTCCTGGCTCCCCCCCCCCCCCTCTCCTAGAGCGGGGACTAGAACCCAGTGCAGCTGGGCGGGGCTGGCATGAGCCCTCCCTACCTGTGCCCAGGTACCAGGGGTCCATTTCCGGGGGGATGTCCATGGTGCTGAGCGGCATGGAGCCGCAGTTGGACTCCACCAGCTCCCCCTTGATGCTGTAGGGCACCAGCCTGCTGCTGGGGCGGAAGATGGATTTGAGGGGCAGGATGCTGTTGAACTTCACCCCTGACAGGCAGCCCGAGAAGCCGGGTGTGTTGTACTTCTGGATCTCGGGGTCGATCATGCCTGTCTCTGCAGGAGCACGGACAGGAGGGGGTTAACTGGGGCAGAGCTAGGAGGGGCCAGGGGTCTCCCCCAGTGGGGAGGAGGAGCAGGCTACCCTGGCCCCGTATGGCTGGTTAGGGGTTTCAGCTTCCACAAGCCGGGGGCAGGCGAATGGTTCCCAGCCTGTCCACGGTGGCCACAGCCAGGGGCCCCGAGCTGCCAAGGAGCAAGGCAGTTCCCAAGGGGGGGCAGAAGGGGCAGGGCAGTTTCCCAGGGGGGGTGGAGGGGGACAGGCAGGGCCCTGGGGGGCAGAGGGGGCAGGGCAGTTTCCCAGAGGAGGTGGAGGGGGACAGGCAGTTCCCAAGGGGGGGGCAGAAGGGGCAGGGCAGTTTCCCGGGGGCTGGTGGAGGGGGACAGGCAGGGCCCTGGGGGGCAGAGGGGGCAGGGCAGTTCCCCTGGAGGGGGGAGGGGAGCAGGCAGTTTCACAGGGCCCTGCTTACCCATCACGCGCCCCAGGTACAGGTTCTTGGGCGAGTCCAGCTTCCTGTCCACGAACAAGGAAAACTGCTGTTCCATGACGGGGAAATAATCCACCTGGGGTAAGAGTGACAGCCCTGGTCAGCCCCCTGCAGCCCCCAACACCCCTCCAGGGGCTGGAGCTCAGGCAGGGGCAGTTCGTTCAGCCACTGACCTGGGAGCTTCACTGCGTCAGCTCAGCACGGCCTCGCGGGAGCCAATCCGGGGTCTGGCAACTCAGCCCCGGCCAGAAAGTCTCATGTCCCTCGATCACAACAACCCTGCCTGGCACCCACCTCCCGCCTGGCACCCACCCACCTGACACCCACCTCCCGCCTGGCACCCACCTCCCGCCTGGCACCCACCCCCCTGACACCCACCTCCCCCCTGACACCCCTGCCTCCGCGGCCCCGGGAGCAGATCCCTGCAGGGCAGGCCTGGCCCCATCCCGCGGCCCCGCCCGGCGGTACCTGGGTGTAGAGTGTGCGGTTGATGCGGGTGATGTTGATGCGATGGGGCCTCCCATCCGTCACGGGCGTGGTGGTCAGCGGGAAGACGTAGGGGCTGGTGCCCAGCTGGTAGCGCAGCTGCAGGCTCCCTGCCGAGGCAAGGCCCAGAGCGATGAGCAGGGGCCAGCCGGGAACGACCCAGAGCCCAGCGCGGGCGGGGGGGGGGGCTCCATGGTTAGATCCTCCAGTAATGCACCGGGGCCTGAGGATCCCTGACAGGGAGGGGGGCTCAGCTCTGGGCCAAGACCCCGGGAAGCTGGGGAGGGGGCGACGCCAGCCTGAGCCGTGGGGGACCCTGGCTCCAGCCCCAGGCGGGCAGGGTGGGGAGGGCCCCTGGCTCCGGCCTGAGGTCCCCGGGCTCTCACCATCCTCCCGGATGAGCACGGCCACGTAGTCCCTGCGGAAGGAGCTGACGTAGAGCAGGACGGCGGGCGCGGTGCCGGTGCGGAAGCTGAAGCTGAGCTCCTCGCTGGTCAGGTTGTAGCCCGGCAGCGGCTGGCTCATGATGCTGGCGAACTCGCGGGCGGCCGAGAGCTCGGCCGGCAGGATGTTGTAGCGAACCCAGGTGCCCGGCTCGAAGTAGGCGCCGATGTCTGCATGGGGGGCACAGAGGGAGTGAGGGGGCCTGGCCTGAGGTGGGGGGCAGCTACGTGCCCCACAACCCCCCCCCCTTGCGCCCCAGCAAACTGCCCTGCTCCCTGAGCCTCTGGGGCCCCCCCACGCCCCCAGGGATCACACCTGACGTGGGAACAGCAAAGCCTGCTGCACGCTGGACACAGGAGTCTCAATACAGCTCCATTCACCGCGGCCTCTGGGCGGGCGGCCCTGACCCCGCACGCCCCGCCCCTCACCCCGGCCTCTGGGCAGGCGGCCCTGACCCCGCGCGCCCTGCCCCTCACCCCGGCCTCTGGGTGGGCGGCCGTGCCCCCGCGCGCCCCGCCCCTCACCCCAGCCTCTGGGCGGGCGGCCGTGCCCCCGCGCGCCCCGCCCCTCACCCCGGCCTCCGGGCGGGCGGCCCTGACCCCCGCGCGCCCCGCCCCTCACCCCGGCCTCCGGGCGGGCGGCCCTGGCCCCCGCGCGCCCCGCCCCTCACCCCAGCCTCTGGGCGGGCGGCCGTGCCCCCGCGCGCCCCGCCCCTCCCCCCGGCCTCTGGGCGGGCGGCCGTGCCCCCACGCGCCCTGCCCCTCATCCCGGCCTCTGGGCGGGCGGCCCTGACCCCCGCGCGCCCCGCCCCTCACCCCGGCCTCGGGGTGGGCGGCCGCGCCCCCGCGCGCCCCGCCCCTCCCCCCGGCCCCTGGGCGGGCGGCCGGGCCCCCGCGCCCCCCGCCCCTCACCCCGGCCTCCGGGCGGGCGGCCCTGCCCCCCGCGCGCCCCGCCCCTCACCCTGGCCGCTGGGCGGGCGGCCCTGACCCTGGGCGGCTCAGCACCCCTCACCCCGGCCTCTGGGCGGGCGGCCCTGCCCCCGCGCGCCCCGCCCCTCACCCCGGCCTCGGGGTGGGCGGCCGCGCCCCCGCGCGCCCCGCCCCTCCCCCCGGCCTCTGGGCAGGCGGCCCTGACCCCGCGCGCCCTGCCCCTCCCCCCGGCCTCTGGGTGGGCGGCCGTGCCCCCGCACGCCCCGCCCCTCACCCCAGCCTCTGGGCGGGCGGCCGTGCCCCCGGGCAGCGCAGTGCCACTCACCGCGGTTGCAGAAGGGCCCGTCGAAGGCGGAGAGGCTGCAGTTGCAGGTGTAGTGGCTGTAGCGCTCTAGGCAGAGCCCGCTGTTCTGGCAGGGCACCCGCGGGGTCTGGCAGTAGCCGGTGCAGTTCACCCGCACGCCCGCCGTCTCGTTGGCCTGGCCCTCCAGGTTCAGCGTCCGCCCGTTCATGCGCAGCGCCCGCAGGCAGCCCAGGAAGGGGCGCAGCCGGTGCTCGGCCGAGCCTGGCCCGGGGGACAGAGAGCGTCAGGTCTGGCTGACCCCACCATGGCAAGGCCTGCACCGCCAGGCTGGGTTGGATGGTCGACCCCGAGGGAGGATCGGCAGAGCCCCAAAGCACCGACTCCCCCGGGTAAATCGACCTTCACCCTTCACTAGCTCCCCTGCTCAGGGCACGGAGCCTGGTAACACCCCAGCCCCCAGGAGAGGCCCCGATTCTCAGCTGATGGGGAAACTGAGGCCCCGAGAGACGGAGGGACGTGCCCAACGTCAGAGAGCTGGGGAGAGACCCCAGGAGTCCTGGCTCCCAACCCCCGGCTCTCACCACTAGACAGTGCTGTAGAAGAAGTGCTGAGGGGAGTGTGGGCCCCGGGGCTGGCTGGTGTTTCTGTCTGTACCGTGGTAACGTTTGAACGCCGCAGCTGAGCAGTTCTCCATTGGGACGGTCAGAACCTGGGGGACTCTGGGAAAAGGGGGCCACAGGGGGACGCATGGAGCCCCTGCCAGCTGCCGAGCACAGCCACAGGGTCAGGCACCTGGCAGCTCTCTGGGGATCAAATCAAACAAAACCACACACAGCTGGGTGCCACGTGGTTAACCCCTAGCAATCCCCTGGCCCCAGGCCTGTGCTCGGCCCCGCCCCATTGCTCACTGCCTATGAGAGTCGCTCCAGGGGGGGACACCAGCCTGTGCCTCTTGCTTCCAAACCAGAGGAGAGCAAGGTACTTTGGGGAGAGAAAAAGGAGACACCCAGAGCCCCTGGCAGGAGGGGGAGAAGGGGGAACCTGGCAGGGGGGGACACCCAGAGAGCCCCCGCACGGGGGGGACAATGGGGGGAGAAGGGAGGGTGGGCCCATGATAAGAGAGGAGGGTGGAAAGGGGGCACAGAACCTAGGGGGGGAATGAAAGGAGGTTCATGGGGGGATGCTAGGAGTCCGGGGTGTGCAGAGCTGGGTGGTTGGCACCCTGCCCCCAGGGGTAATTCGTGTCTGAAAAGCCCAGTGATTCTGGTTCCCCTCTGGCGATGCACCGTTCCCCCCGGGCACCCCGGGTCACTGTCTCCCCTGGGCCAGGGGCCGAGGGGGGGGCTGGGCTGCTGCCCGACAGGCCCGGCACCGACTGAGGGAAGGTGCCAGAGCCCCAGGGAGAGGAGGCTGAGGGATCGGATGGGGTGAGGGGGTCTGCTGGGCGGTGGGGGAGCCCGAGGGCCCCTCTTGCAGCTGCAGGGCTCCCCTTTGCAGAAAGGGGGGCAAGGGCCTGGCCCACTAATGGGGCCCTGGCCCAGGACTGGTTACAGGTCTGAGCAGAGCACCCTTTAAAGCCAGGACACCCCACCCGTTGGCTAAGGAGCAATACAGCTGGGGCAGCCCAGGGAGGCCCTTAGCCTGGCTCTAAACCTGCCGTGCCAGCTGCAGGACTCCTGGGTTCTCTACGGGGATGAACTGGAGCATCCCGTATTTGCTGTTGGGCTGGGGAGGGGCCCTGAGCCGGGTGCTGGGAGCAGCCCCGGGGGCCACAGGCTCTGCCCTTCACTCACCCACGTAGAGGGGCCTGTCGAACTCCAGCCGGACGTAGCTCTGGGGTGGGGCCGGCCGCACCACCCAGGGCAGCTTGTCCACCCGCAGCCGCGCCAGCTTCACGTTGATCTCGGCCTTCACCTGGTGCCACTCGTCATCGCTGAAGGGGACGGGGGATCTCACCGTCAGGTTCTCGTCCCCGTTCCCAATGTCGTACGCGAACACCACGTCTCTGGTGGCTGGGGAAGCAGGGGAGGTCAGCTCTTGGGGGCTCCCTGCCAGCAGCACCCACCCCCTGGGTCCCCCGGAGTCCCGCCCACAGCCCCTGCAATCCCAGCCCTGGCCCTTGCCAGTCACCCTCTGCCCCTCACTCCCGACCCGCAGCCCCTGCTATACCAGCCCTGCCCCCCCCAGCTCCGCCGGTGCCCCTCACTCCCGACCCACAGCCCCTGCTATCCCAGCCCTGCCCCCACCAGCTCCGCCGGTGCCCCCCACCCCCGACCCCCCGCCCCTGCTATCCCCGCCCCCCCCCCCCCCCGGGGCCCCCGGGGCCCCGCCCACCGCCCCTGCAATCCCAGCCGTCCCCCCCCCCCGCCCCCGCCCCCGGGGCCCCCCGGAGCCGCCCCCCCCGCCCCCGGGGCCCCCCCGCGCCCCCCCCCCCCGACCCACAGCCCCTGCTATCCCAGCCGCCCCCCCCCGCAGCTCCGCCGGTGCCCCTCACTCCCGACCCACAGCCCCTGCTATACCAGCCCTGCCCCCTCCCCAGCTCTGCTGGTGCCCCTCACTCCCGACCCACAGCCCCTGCTATCCCAGCCCTTCCCCCCACCCCCAGCTCCGCCAGTGCCCCTCACTCCCGACCCACAGCCCCTGCTATCCCAGCCCTGCCCCCCCCAGCCCCGCCCGGGCCCGCCCCCCCCCACCCCCCGCCCCCCCCATCCCCCCCCCCCCCCCCCCCCATTCCAGCCCACGTCTTGAAGATCCCCGCTTCCCCCCCCCCGCCCCCCCCCCACCCCTTCCCCCCCCCCCGCCCCCCCCCGCCCCCCCCCCCCCAGCTCCGCCGGTGCCCCTCACTCCCAACCCACAGCCCCTGCTATACCAGCCCTGCCCCCCCCCCAGCTCCGCCGGTGCCCCTCACTCCCGACCCGCAGCCCCCCACTATTCCAGCCAAGTTCTGGAAGATCCCGTCTGCGACTCCCCGGCCCCGCGCCCAGCCCCTACTGTTGAGCTCGATGCGGATGTAGTTCCTGCAGCCCCCGTTCTCCAGGAAGACCCCGGAGAGGGCAGTGGTTCGGAAGTAGAAGGAAATGTCCAGGCTGTGGTTGGCCAGGAAGGTGGGGAACACGAGGGAGGCGCCTTTGTTGAAGGAGACGGTGTTCCAGGTGTTCCCTGAAAGAGACCAGGGCAGGGTGAGCCCCAGGCCCCGCAGAGCCAGCAAGGGGGTGACCCGGGCCCAGCCCCTCCCCCGCAGGACAGAGGGACCCCGCAAGGGCCCTGGCCGTGCCCCCCACCCAGCCGGGCACTCACGGTCTCCATAGCAACGCAGCGGCCCCAGCAGGAACTGGCCCTCGGCGTGGGAGCGGTTGGTGTCTCCCACCACGACCTGGGTGACGGGCAGGTGGTCCACGAAGTTCAGCAGCCCCTTGTCCGTCCTCCTAGAGCCGGAGCCGGGGGCAAAAGAGCCGGGGTCAGAGAGGGACAGGAGCCCCCCGCCCACTCCACGCCCCTGCCCTCCTTCCCCACCCCCAGCTGGCTGCATCCCACTGCCCCGACCCCCACTGCCTCGCCCCCCACTGCCCCAGCCTCTCTGCCCCCCCACTGCCTCGCTCCCCCCCCACTGCCACAGCCTGCCCCGCCCCCACTACCGCTGCCTACTCACCCCCCGCCCCACTGGCACCCTGCACTGCCCCATTCCAACCGACCCCCCACCCCACTCCACCGACCCCCCCCAAGCCCTGTGCTGCCCCATCACCTCAGCCACCCCATGCCCAGGCCTGCACTGCTCCCCATGTGTGCCTCAGAGCCAGCCCATGCTCCAGCCCCCCAGGGGCTCACCACTGGGCGTGGTCAGCGTCGCAGTTGCAGAAGTACTTGGGGTCGGCGCAGTTCTTGTCCAGGCCGCAGGCGCAGCGCTCGACGCCCGGCGGGGAGCCCCCCCAGTAGTAATGGCGCTGGTCGTGGCGGCCCATCCAGAAGCTGAAGGGCGGCCCGTCTGGGGGAGGGGACAGAGCCATGGGTGAGGCCGGGAGGGGGGGCTGAGCTGGGCTAAGGGGCTGGGGGAGCGAGCCCCGTCTGGGGGAGGGGACAGAGCCGTGGGTGAGGGCGGGGGGGCTGGGGGAGCGAGCCCCGTCTGGGGGAGGGGACAGAGCCGTGGGTGAGGCCGGGGGGTGGGGGGCTGAGCTGGGCTAAGGGGCTGGGGGAGTGAGCCCCGTCCTGGGGGAGCATCAACCTGTGCAACCGGACGGAGAGCAGCCCAGGGGGCCGGACTGCACCTGCCCAGACGGGAGGTGCAGAGGGGGTGGGCAGGGACCATGAGACTCACCCCATGACCCTCCCCTCCCCCACTGCTGGGGCAGGGCAGTGACCCCCCCATTAAGGGGCAGGGCAGCGCCCCGAGGCACTCACAGGGTGTGTTCAGCAGGCGGGAGCTGTAACAGGAGAATTCCAGGTGCTGCTCGCAGTACTCAGACCCGTTGGCCAGGGCCGCCACCTCCGCCCACGAGGCGTTCCAGTACTCCACCGCGCCCAGGAAGGGCCGGTCCAGACTGGAGCCCCTCACCCGCGTGGCATAGTGCCGGTTGTGCCGGACGATCGTCCAGGCCCGATCCTCTGGGGCCGACGCGCGAGGAGAAAGGATGGAGTCAGCGAGGGAACAACCTGGGAGTCCCTTCGCCCAGCCCCTCTCCCTCCGGCTCTCTCCTGCCTCACTCGGGGGCGGGGGGAAATGGGGGCAGCCCAGGCACCATGACAAGGTCCAATCCCCTTCCCTACCAATGGGCCTCAGCCCTGGCCGCCCTGAGGGCCCCTCTGCAGGCAGGGGGCAGTTGCTCTCGGGCCCGGTCTGGAATAGACACCGTCACCGGCCCACCACACAGGTGCTGCATGTGGGGACAGCTTCCGGTCACCACTGCCTGGGGCTGGGTCAGAGCTGGTGACCCCTAGAGGGGAAAAGCCCTGTGCCCCAGTCCCTGCCCCCTGAGCCATCCAGTCCCTGCGGTGGGGCCGGATTGGGGCCAGCGTCCCCTAGAGGGGAAAGGCCCCATTTCCCAAGCCCTGCCAGACGCTTTGGCATCTCTCCTTCCCCACCCGGCTACCTCGCATGTCGCAGTAGACGGTGAAGGGTTTGAGGGGGCCGCTGCCGTCAGGGTCGATGGTGAAGTTCCCAGACGTTTTCCCACTGAGCCAATACGCGTCACACGACTCTTTGTAAAGGGCTGGAACGGGCAAAGCAGGAGGCTGGGATGAGACTTGCGAGCTGGGGCCGGGAACCAGCCCTCAGCCCCCCGTCCCCCTGGCTGGGCCGGAGCTCACATTTGTGGCAGGTCTCTCCCTTGTATCCCGTCATGTCGCAGACGCAGGTGAAGTCATCCCAGGACTGCAGGCAGCGGCCGCCGTGCTCGCACAGATTGGGGGTGCACCTGGTGGGGACAGATGCAGCTGAGGACGGCCGGGCGCATGGACGCCGGGGTGAGCAGGGTGTGCAGCTCTCCGGCCATGACTCCAGCTATCGGCAGAGCTGCCCAGGCAAACCCGCCCTCTGTCCCAGCGCAGCCAGACCCTGCCTCAAACCGGACCGCTCTGCCCCAGGGCAAGCTGTGCGCCGAGCTGTTATTAATGACGGCAGCGCTGCACGGATGCCGGCTGAGATCGAGGCCCCCGTCAGGCTGGGCCCTGCGCGGACACGGTCCCTGCCCCGACTAGCTCACTCTGAACAAAGCAGAAACGGGGGGGCTGAAAGCTGGTGACAGGGCAGAGCCTGGATCTCAGGCCCCTTCAGGCCCGGCCCTAGGCCCCGAGGACAAGCCCATGCCCCTCTGGGGCAGCCCCCGGCGCAGACACAGCCCGGCTCCTGGCGCGGATCAGGCAGCGTCGGGCCGGCCGGCCGGTGGGCGCGTACCTGTCGGCGACGCTGCACATGTTGAAGAAGACGTTGGAGTATTTCCCCAGCCGCTCCTGCCTCAGCAAGTCCAGCTCCACGGGCTGGGCGTCGACGCTGATGCTCTGCAGGCAGCCGTGGAAGGCCGTTTGGTTCGACAGGCAGCCGGTGATGGCGGCAGGTTTGGGGCAGCCTGGAACACACACGGGGGCGGGATGGGGTGAGTGCCGCCTGCCCCCCAGCCTGCCCCCCCCCCCCCGGCCCGGGCCGCCCACCTCCAAAGAAGTACTGGGTCCCGGTGCGTAGCTGGAAGGGGTGGGCCACCCGGAACTCGGCCCCATCGTTGTCGTCGATGGTGATCACGGCCGAGCCGTCCCGCGCCACCAGCTCCACCCTGTGCCAGAAGCCGTCGTTCAGCCGGTACCCTGGATGGGGGCAGAGGGGGGGCGAGTGGGCCCACGGGCTGCTGGTTCCCATCACCTCCTGCACCCCCTTGGCGGGACAATTCAATGCCGGGGCCTGAGACCCCCAGCAGGTGGCCATGGGGAGACAGGCCCTGCCATCCCCCCAGCCCCTCCTCCCGCAGCCCCCTCTTTGGTCACGTAACAAAGAGAAGGGGAAGGGGGGTCGGGATCCCAGCCTGTAAGTGCCGAGATGGGGAACTGATATCTGGGAACAGGCTCTTCGGCCTAGCAGAGGATGGTCCGACACGGGGTCATGGCTGGAAGCGGAGGCTAGACAAACTCAAAGGTGCGCACTGCTAACGTGCGAGTCGTTAACCATTGGAACGAGGTTCTCTAGCACTGGCCATTTCCAATCCAAGCCTGGCTGTTTTTCTTGACGCTCTGCTCTGGGAGCTAAGGGGCGGGGGTCCCATGGGCTGCGCTGGGCAGCAGGTCAGACCAGCCAGGGAAGCTATGAACCTTAGGGTCAGGGTCGGGGTCAGGGGTTAGGGGTTAGGGGTCAGGGTCAGGGCAGCAGGTCACACCAGCCCGGAAAGCGTTAGGGTTAGGGGTGAGGGTCAGGGGTAGGGTCAGGGTTAGGGGTCAGGGTCAGGGCAGCAGGTCAGACCAGCCCAGAAAGCGTTAGGGTTAGGGGTGAGGGTCAGGGGTAGTGTTAGGGTCAGGAGTTAGGTATCAGGGGTCAGGGTAGTAGGTCAGACTAGCTCGGTTAGGGTCAGGGTCTAGGGGTAGGGTCAGGAGTCAGGGGTTAGGGGTCAGGGCAGCAGGTCAGACCAGCCCGGGAAGCTATGAACCTTAGGGTCAGGGTCGGGGTCAGGGGTAGGGTCAGGGTCAGGGTAGGGTCGGGGTTAGGGGTCAGGGTCAGGGCAGCCCGGGAAGCGTTAGGGTTAGGGGTGAGGGTCAGGGGTAGGGTTAGGGTCAGGAGCTAGGTATCAGGGGTCAGGGCAGCAGGTCACACCAGCCCGGGAAGCGTTAGGGTTATGGGTGAGGGTCAGGGGTAGGGTTAGGGTCAGGAGTCAGGGGTTAGGGGTCAGGGCAGCAGGTCAGACCAGCCCGGGAAGCTATGAACCTGCAGCGAACTCCAGCTTCTTGCGGCCGGGCTGGGCAATGGAGACGTTGACCTGGCCGTTGCTCAGCACCATCTCCAGGGACCCCAGGTGCTCGGCGAAGCTGGTGTAGAGCAGCAGCCCCACCGTGTCCCAGGAGCGGAACTGGAAGCTGACGGACAGGCGGTTCCGGCGTGGGATGCCTGGCACCTGCAGGTAGTTGTTGATGCCAGCGAAGGTGATGGGCATGTAGGGCTGGTCCTGGCAGTAGTGGCTAACGTGGCCCTGGGAATAACCACACAAGAGCTGGTGAGCGCCCAGCCCCATCCAGCCCCCTGGCACTGCTGCTTCCCCTCTTGCTGCCCGGGGCAGGAGTGGGGCACTTACAGCCCAGGCCCATTCACGTGGGCCCTGCCCTGGGGCTCTCTGGCATCAAAATCAGGGGACAAACAAAGAACCCGGACATCATTATCACAAGGTTCCCCATATCAAAAGTACAAATCAGAGTTGTACATAGAAGAGGGTGTGTTGATGTACCTTGGAGAGTCCCACCCCAGCTTGCAGGGAAATGATCTACCTGGTGCATGACACACCCTCAGGAGGACATCCAGGGGTAGACAGACCCATGCAGCGCCTCACCTCAGTGGGTTGGTGGCCGTGCACGAAGGCAAACGTGCAACAATACAGTGAAAATGGTTTGGTCTGTGCACAGAACAATCCTATCCCCACCCTTAAGAGGGTCCATGGCAAGCTTTGCAAATTGCTTTTGTGGGGCCCTTGCAGAAGACTCAAAGAGGAGACCAATGCCTTCTGCTCCAGTCTCCAAATGGTGGCAGCATTTCCTTTGAAAGCAAACGCTGCCTTAGCTACAGCAAAGATCTTAGTGGAACAAGTCTCCTCTCGCTGGCGACTCCCTGCTAGGGAACAGTCAGACAGAGGAACACATTTTACTGGGCAAGTGTTCCAAAAATGTTTACAGTTGTTGGGAGTGCAACAAAAACGGCACCTTCCATTCAGGCCTCAATCGCCAGGGATGGCAGAGCGAACAAATCGCACCATCAAACTCATGCCGTGGAAACTGGTAGATGCCAATGGATGCAATTGGGACACTCTGATTCCACTCCCGCTGCCTCCACAGACCATAAACCCTTTGAGGTGATGACTGGGCGAATGCCAGAGCATCTTTTGTGGCATGCCAGTGGCTCACAGCTCGAGGGAGTGAAAGTCAAAACCTTTCTGCAAGCATTACAAAAACATTGGAATCAGGTTCACTTGCAGGTAGCTATCAAACTGGGGAAATCCAGATGGAAGGCAAAAGCCTATTTTGATAAAAGCCAAAGAGAGAATGCTTGGGAAACTGGAGACCCAAGTTATGCTTCTATCATATGCTGCACCTGAACACAATTTGTGTAGCCGATGGACTGGGCCAAACGTGGATAGACTCAGTGCCGCTGTATACAAAATTAGAATCTCACATGGGAGCAGAAAATTAGATCAATTCTGTCATGCGAATCAGTTGAAATTGTACCGGAAAAGAGAGATTTCTCCACAGGCAGAGGAAGCAGAGCCATTGACTGCAAAAGCGTGTAACCCAAGAGCCAGTGAGAGTCAGCCCAGGCACAGGAAAAGAAAAAAAATGTGGGTTGTAATGACACTAATCCTGTACTTCTGCTTGAATGCTGCCTTTCAAACTGTTTGCCAGAGGCTGGGAATGGGCGACAGGGGATGGGTCACTTGGTGATTCCCTGTTCTGTCCATTCCCTCTGGGGCACCTGGCATTGGCCACTGTCAGAAGACAGGATACTGGGCCAGATGGATCTTTGGTCTGACCCAGTCTGGCCGATCTTATGTTCTTATGTCACAGACTGTTTAGCCATAAAAGACACCGATCATTGCAGTAGATCAGGCTGTTGTTTTGGGACTGGACTCAGACTTGTCTATTGAGGCTAAGGATGGACAGATAACAGTGATTTGGGTGCGAGAAAGAATGAGACCAGATCAAGGCCAGGATGGGATACCATGCCTTTTAGCTGAAATTTTCTTCGAATGGGATTATCAACCAGAACAAGGATACAACTAACTAGGGTGACCAGACAGCAAATGTGAAAAATCGGGACAAAGGGTGGGGTGGGGGGTGGGTGGGTAATAGGAGCCTATATAAGAAAAAGATCCAAAAATTGGGACTGTCCCTATAAAACCGGACATCTGGTCACCCTACAACTAACCAAATGGAGACCTCCTATGGAGTGAATAGCCTATCCTGGAGAAGGACAGTATTGTGTAGTAACCAATCGCAACGAATTCTGTCACTGCCAATGCAGATGTGTGGTCACAACTCCACATTTTTGTTTTAAACCACAAGTACCTACAATGACTGGGCACGCAACGGTGTCTCCAATACCCACTTCTGGAAATGAAACCATTATCCTTAGTAACCCTGATTATCGGGATCTTATTAGACAAAGTACTCCAGTGTTTCATGCATAGCTACCACCACTGACCTTACCACTCAAAAACTGTTTGAAAGAAAAGAGTCACATTTAATTGACATTAGTCATGAAATGAATAAGGCAAACCAAGCAGTATCTGAAATGTTAGATAGCGGCAGCTGCCAAGGCGGTACACCTGGAGGAATGGGCATTGGGTGGAAGGGATGGAATACTGGCCATCGTTTCCTTCCCGAGTGTACCATCCTTACCCTACGTTACGTGGGAGGAAGACTTAGAACCATGCGTACAGAAAGGGTTAAACCCCTGCCTTGTGTAATTCAGCCTGTTTCCTTTCTCTTGTTGTCCGCTACTGTCACAGCAGCCAGGCTAATATGAGAGAAGCCGATGAGGACGTGGATGCCTATGACAACATGCGTAACATAAGCCCACATCAAGGTCCAGAAGCTCCCTATGATTATAATTACGTACCACAGTGCAGAGGAGTAAGAGAGCTACCACCTGAAAGGATCCACAGAGGAGGAACTACTCCCTAGTAATACGTATAGAATGATGGCATGGGTCTAGAGTTACATTACATAGAAACTTTAGGTATAGAGGTAACTTACATATAAGATTTTGAATATTAGATCAATGACGTTTGCGGTGTATTACTGTATTAATCATTGCTGCATAGTGTCATGTAATATGGGGAGGAGGGATAGCTCAGTGGTTTGAGCATTGGCCTGCTAAACCCAGGGTTATGAGTTCAGCCCTTGAGGGGGCCATCTAGGGCAAAAATCAGTACTTGGTCCTGCTAGTGAAGGCAGGGTGCTGGACTCAATGATCTTTCAAGGTCCCTTCCAGTTCTAGGAGATAGGTATATTTCCATATATTATTATAATATGTACGTGACAGGCTCTTATTGTCTTATTATCACTTGATAGTGAGATAACACTCACCCTGTCAAGGGGGAGGGGAGCTGTAGCCAATGATTTTAGTTTATTATTCATTTATTGTGTGATGTTCTGATTAACACCATGTCATGTTCTAGATAATCATTAAAAGCAGCAAAGAATCCTGTGGCACCTTATAGACTAACATTGTACGTTAAAGAGAGCTAAGATGTAGGATGATAGAAGTATAAGCTTGATCAGTATTTAGAAGGAATAATCATGTATTAGGCAGCTAAGTAAGAAAGGCTGAAATGCAAGACCTTTAGGCTGAGGCCTGCAAGATTTTAGCTTAGCTATGTTAGGCCTTGCAGCTAAGAAATGCTGAGAGAAGTAAGTGAGCGAAGAATAACCCGATGCCCTAAGATTATGGGCAAAGAGATTCCAAGGGGTAATATTGCAAAAAATTAGCTGGAAGATTAACTTTAAATCACAAAAATGGTGTAGAGGCACATCTGTCTCTAACATGTGTGTTAACCGCAGGATATAGGTTGTGCGTCAGTGCTAATGAAATAAAGAGAGCCCACACGACCTATAGAAATCGGAGGGCCTTAAGTGTCTAAGGGACACCAGACCGATAAGGAAAAAGAGGGGCGACACTTTCATGTACATGCGCAGAATGTAGGTATAGGCAGAATCACATTACAAAAAGGAGATGCCCAGAGCGGGAAAAAGGAGCTTCCTATGGGAGGATCCAGCAGGGACCATTTCTCTCCTGATGATCAATCCATGAGACCCATCAGCCCCTAACACTGTCTAGGAGGATGTGAGTGTGTCTGTAGCTATCCCTGGTGCCTGGATAGATCGAGTTGTGTGACACTCATCACTGTGTTAGTAACTTTAATCACACTGATAAGAGATAGTGGACCTTGTTCCTGTGACTGTCTGTGTTACTTGCCTCTGGTGTCATGTGTTCCTATGAGCTTGTGACGCAANCCTCTCCCGAGTGGCCGCCCCAAGCACCTGCTTGGTCAGCTGGTGCCTGGAGCCGGCCCTGCACAGGATATAGGTTGTGCGTCAGCGCTAATGAAATAAAGAGAGCCCACACGACCTATAGAAATCGGAGGGCCTTAAGTGTCTAAGGGACACCAGACCGATAAGGAAAAAGAGGGGCGACACTTTCATGTACATGCGCAGAATGTAGGTATAGGCAGAATCACATTACAAAAAGGAGATGCCCAGAGCGGGAAAAAGGAGCTTCCTATGGGAGGATCCAGCAGGGACCATTTCTCTCCTGATGATCAATCCATGAGACCCATCAGCCCCTAACACTGTCTAGGAGGATGTGAGTGTGTCTGTAGCTATCCCTGGTGCCTGGATAGATCGAGTTGTGTGACACTCATCACTGTGTTAGTAACTTTAATCACACTGATAAGAGATAGTGGACCTTGTTCCTGTGACTGTCTGTGTTACTTGCCTCTGGTGTCATGTGTTCCTATGAGCTTGTGACGCAACAGGGAGGGGGGCGGATTTGACCTGGGAATGTTGCAGGGGAGTTACATTGGGGATGGGAAGAAAGCTACCTGAGCTGTAACCTGAGCCAGGAGGGGGGTTGGGAGAAGTGACACCTTCTGGCCGGGAGACTGGACAAAGGAGAGGAGGAGCTGGGGGGAGGGGAGAGAGCTGCTGGAGGGGTTTTGGTTTCAGTTTGGTGCTGGGTGGTGAAACGCAGGGAACCCCAAGGCTGGGTGGGGGCTAATCTCCCTGCGTTCCTATTGTCCAATAAACCTTCCGTTGTACTGGCTGGCTGAGAGTCACGGTGAATCCCAGGAAGAGGGGTGCAGAGCCCCGACTCCCCCACTCTCCGTGACAGAGCTCTAGATCCAAACCAGGCAGAGAGAGCTCCGCTGAACTCGAGCCTGAAGCCGCCAGAGCCAAACCCATGAGGCAGGCGCAGCCGAGGTCCCCGCTCACCCGTCGCCTGGTGACAGCAGCCGATGGCCCCAGGCCCAGGACGACCTCGTGCTATCGATCTGGGGCTGGATGAGTGAGCGCTGGAGCAGCCGATTCCTGGCCCGTAGCCAGCTGCAATCCGAGCCCCACGGCCGGGCTCGGGTCGCTGAGCTTCATCCTGACAGCCAGAGCTGCCTGCCTGGGACAGCATCTGCCAAGGCCAAAGGGACCCCATGTGCACTCCCCCTGCACCCCAGGGACCCCCACTCCCTTTCCCTGGGGTTCCCCACCCCTCCCAGGCTGCCCGCGCCCCACACCTCGAAGTGGATGTTGGACGCTCTCCTGCGGACCAGGTCGATTATGTTGACCCTGTTGAAGAAGATGTTCTCCATGCAGCCCCGGAAGTTCTGTCGATAGACCAGGCTCCGATTCTTTTGACTGATCACGCCGCCGAAGAAGAGCTGTGGGGAGTCAGCGGGATTGGGCAGAGCCCCAGCGGTCTGGGGCACCGCTCGCCCAGTGCAAATGGGACATGCCCGCTGCCCGGCAGGGAGAGGAACAGCGGGGAGCTCAGCACCGGTGGGGCTGGGCTGCGTCCCCCGGGGCTCCCAGGGACGGGGGTAGCCCCCAGTAGCCCCCTCCAGCACAGAGCAGAGCCCCACAGGGGGCAGGGAGGGGCCTGGTTGTGATCTGCTGCTGGTCCCAGCTCAGAGGACATCACACGGGCGCAGCCTGAGCCCACGGGGCCCCGCTGCCCACGGTTCTCAGCACAGCAACACGACGGGCTCCCTCTGTCCCCTGCGCAGCTGCTCCCGGGAGAGGGCTGGGAGCCTGGGCAGAGCTGGGCTGGGCATTCCCCTCCAGCACCGTGTCCAGCCGGGCCGCCCCAAGGAGCAGGTGCCCCCGACCGGCCCCGCTGGGACGGGACAGGCTCTACCTCGGTGTCCAGGTCCAGCTGCTGGAAGTCCCCGTTGCAGCGGAAGCGTTTGACCTCCCCGTCCAGGCTCAGGTTGACGTGGTGACCGTGGCGGTCAATGCGCAGCGAGTGCCAGTGCTGGTCGTCGAGGAGGCTGCCCACCGTCACCGTCGTGTGTCCCTGACTGGAGTGCATCGGGCTGCTGCCTGGGGAGTGCGGCCAGTCACCCTACTGACAGGGAGGGGCCCCAAGCCGCCCCGGTGCCGCTCAGGGGTCATCCCAACCCCCCTCCTGCCACCCACCCCCAACAGCCCCCCTACGAGGTACGGACCGGCCCCAGCCAACCCCCATCCTACAGCCCACCCCCCATGGCCCCAATCCTACCCCAGTACGGACCAGCCCCTGCCGAGCCCCATCCCACTGCCCACCACCCATGGCCCCAATCCTACCCCAGTACGGACCAGCCCCTGCCAAGCCCCATCCCACTGCCCCACCCCCCTCCTGCCACCCCCCCCCAACAGCCCCCCTACGCAGTACGGACCGGCCCCAGCCAACCCCCATCCTACAGCCCACCCCCCCTGGCCCCAACCCTACCCCAGTACGGACCAGCCCCTGCCGACCCCCATCCCACTGCCCACCCCCCATGGCCCCAATCCTACCCCAGTACGGACCAGCCCCTGCCGAGCCCCATCCCACTGCCCACCCCCCATGGCCCCAATCCTACCCCAGTACGGACCGGCCCCTGCCGAGCCCCATCCCGCTGCCCACCCCCCATGGCCCCAATCCTACCCCAGTACGGACCAGCCCCTGCCGAGCCCCATCCCGCTGCCCACCCCCCATGGCCCCAATCCTACCCCAGTACGGACCGGCCCCTGCCGAGCCCCATCCCACTGCCCCAACAATGCCCCCCCAGAGTACAGAGCAGCCCCTGTCAATCTCCCCCCCATACTGTGCAGCCCCTTCTAACCCCCATCCCCTGTCCAAGCCCCACCATCCCCAGTACCCCTCCCTCGCACTGAGCAGCCCCACCGCGCCCCAGACTCACCTAAGCTGATGTGCAGCACCAGCTCGGCCTGTTTCAGCTCCGCGGTGATGTAGTCCCCCTGGGAGCCCTCGCCGTGCATCAGCAGCCCCTCCCGCTCCGTCGTCTTGAAGTTGAAGGCAAAGACGTCCTGGGCAGTGCGGACAGTTTTGCCGCGGAAGCGGTAGGAGATGGCATCGTCCCCGTCCAAGTACAGCACATCAGACCCTGGGGGACGAGACCCAACGTCACCCGGGTGTGACGAAGTGAGAATGTTTTGTGGTGTTCTTTGAATACTGAGGAGGAAGATTGCAGGGGAGCTTGGCTGGGACTGCCTGCATTGGGGAAGGAAGGATACCTGAGCACGTAACTTGAGAACCCAGGAGGGGAGTTGGAGGCCAGGTAACACCTCTGACTGGGAATCTGGACAAAGGACAAAGGCTGGGGGAGGAGCCGGGGGGAAGGGAGACAGGAGACGCCTGGAAGGGGTTTTCAGTTTTGGAAGCTAGCTGGAAATGAAGAGGGGAGCCCTGATGGGGCTTGGGCTTCCCAGTGGGGCCGGGGCCTCTCTGGGGCCCCCAGATGGACCTAACGAAAGGGGATCCTGTTGTCTGTACCGGCAAGACCTCTTTTGGACTGTGTTCCTGTCGTCTCAATAAACCTTCTGTTTTACTGGCTGGCTGAGAGTCATGGTGAATCACAGGGAGAAGGGGGTGCCGGGCCCTGACTCCCCCACGCTCCGTGACACCGGGGCACTGGCCAAACCTGCCCCCACCCCTCTGCCTGGCCCCTACCCTTCCTGCTG
This sequence comes from Platysternon megacephalum, assembly GCA_003942145.1. Classification (NCBI taxonomy): domain Eukaryota; kingdom Metazoa; phylum Chordata; order Testudines; family Platysternidae; genus Platysternon; species Platysternon megacephalum. Next base: position 11,518,743 of record QXTE01000039.1, on the reverse strand, counting down.
ACAGCCAGAGCCAGGGGACGCCTGATGTCTGCAAACATCTACAAGGCCTTTGGTTTTCTAATTGTTTCAGGTTTGTACTGCAGTTTCATGAGTCGCTGGCCGGGTTATCCAGGCGGCGTCAGACTAGCCGGTCTCTGCTGGTCTGATGCTCTGTGCAGGAAGGAGCGAAGGGTCCTGAGTCTCATGCCATAGTCATTATTTCAACCACTATTTGATTTCCTCCTATCTGTAGGATTTTCCTTTACGTCGGAGCTGGAGTAACACCTGGGGATTCTAAACTGTGAAACATTGAACACTGCTAAGGCGCGTTCCCGTGGCTATACCAATCCACAGGCCTAAATCGGAGCAGAGGCTGTGGGCTCGGGCTGTGCATTCGCCGCCGTGATTGGGATGAACAGGGGGTTGATTTTAACAGTACGTGAGCCGTGCTGCAGAAGCCATGGCCGATTGAAGGGCTGTCTCCTGGGCTGTAAGCCGGGAGTCCTGGCCCAAAGAATCCGAACTGCCAGCAAGCAAGGAGTGTTCTGGGTTCTAGAACAAGGCAGTGGCCCTTTAAGATCACGTGAGGGGCCAGTGACCCTGTTCCAGGGGTTTGGAATAACCGAAAGCAGACACAGAGGAGAGGAAGATGGGCCAGGGAAGAGTTGGTATCTGGGGGGGAGGTATAGGGAAAACCCAGGCCATTGTTCCTTTAGGGGCCCAGGAGCCTTGGAAAGGGGGTGGGGCAAGGCTCCCCCGGCCGGTTTTGGGGTGATTAGACCCCCCTGGGCAGGGTCAAGGTGATCAGGTGACTTCAGCCCAGTCAAGGAGAGAGCTGCGTAGAGGAGAGCTCGGCCTGGACCAGCCCCAGGAAGGAGGGCTGTGCACCCCCAAGCTGAGGGAGAGTCTCCAGGCCAGGGGGCCAGGACTGGGGGCACCCAGCTCCCCAGAAGGGCTGGGAAGCCCTGAGTAGATTAGACCCCAAGAGAGGGGGAAGATTGTTTAGAAGACACTGGTGATGGTGAATTATTTTGGGGACTCAGAGGGAAACTGAGGTCAGAAGCCTGCAGGCCCACCCTGGGGCACAAGGGGGGCCCTGGGATGGCCCCTGTCTACAGCTCCCCAGGGCTGTTTTGGTCACCAGATTTGTTTTAAAATTTAAAAAAAAATGAAACTGTCCTGAGTGGGGCAGGAGAGGAGGGGTTGGGGCGGAGGAGAGCTGGGACAGGAGCCTTGGGGGCGCCAGTGGGAGGAAGGGGAACAGGTCTCCAGGCTCAGTGGGGAGGGCTGGGGGCAGTGGGGTGTTGGGGCAGGACTTGGGGGGGGGGCAGAGCTGAATTCCTGGGGAGCTGTATGGGCTCTGAATCACCCGATGGGCCGAACGGGGCCTGGGGCCCCGGGGCTCTGTTCCACACAGCGCCCAGCCAAGCCAGGCCCACTGCTCGGAGTCTTTATGCCCTCTAGGAACCCCCCAAACCTCCCTCCCCGCAGCCTCAGGCCCTGCGAGCGCCAGTGGCTCCCCCGGCGGCCTGGTGCTCACTCACGGTAGGGGCAGCCGTAGAGGCCCAGGCGCAGGCCGATCTTGCCTCGCGGGTTCCAGGCCCGGGGGATGATGCGGATGTATCGAGCCAGGATGGGGTAGTGCAGGTCATGGCGCACCACCCCGCTCTCGTTCACGTTCCCAAAGAACGTCTGGCGGAGAAACAGCCCCTGTCAACTCAGCCCCCGCAGCACGCCCAGCCCCCCTCCACCAGCCCCTTCCCATCCGGGGGGACCACGCTCCCCCGGGCCAGCCTAGGCTGTAGCCGACCTGAGGCCTGGCTTGGCCAGTGGCCTCTCTCTGACCGGGCCCAGCCCCTCAGAGGAAGGTGTCAGAACCCCACAGTGGCGGGGCTGGGATGATCCACCCTCTGCTAACTCTTGGCCTGGTCTGTCAGATCAGCTGAGTCAGCGATCAGCCTGGGGCAGGAGGGGTGATGCTCCCTCCCACGTTTGTTACCACAGACTGCGGCGGTCACTCTGGGTGCTCTTGCTAGCCATCGAACTGGCCAGCCCCCCTTCGAGCCTTATTGAGTTCTTGGCCTCGCCACCGTCCTGTGGTGTGGAGTTCCACAGGCCAACCCCCCATTGGTGGGAGAGTTTCCCCTTAGATCAGTTTTTGAATGTCCCCCTGTCAGCGACTGTCTTCTCGTTCTTGTGTCGTGGGGCAGGAAAGTCAGCAGCTCCCACTCCCTCCTTTAGCCTGGCACGATTTCATAGACTTTTGTCCCGTGCCCTCAGAGCCGTGTACAGACGGGGGCACTCAGGAGCCAGGCAAGGCGCTGGCACTGGTGGGAGCCCCCCGGATGTAGCGAGAGTGGCTCCTTACCCAGTTACTCCCTAGCTGGAAGAAGGGCTTCCAGCTGCTGGGGTGGTCCCCGTACAGCACGATGTAACGCGTCACCCAGTCATACGTGTTGTACGTCCCCTGCGTGGCCACCGCGTTGATCTTGTGCTTCTGCATCAGGTCGATCTGGAGCCAGGGCTGCTTGTCGCTGGGGTCTGGAGACCAGCCACTGCTGCCTGTGCCGGGGCGGGGGCCATGGTTAGACCCGGTGCCACCCGCCGCTCTGGCCTTTCCACTCCCTGCTCAGCTCAGAAATGGGGCCAGAGCTGCCCAAGAGCAGCAGGGTAAACGCCCTCCGAGCTGCCCCAGGGCCTCGCCCCACCCCACGGGGACCCCGGGGCATCACTGACAGGGGGATCCCATAGGAACCCTACTAACCTCCCCACTCTGCCCAGGCGCTGCTCTGGGGCATTTGGGGACCCTCCCTCCTTCGCCAGCACCATGTGAAGCCAGGCCACTGCTCTGTGGGTGTCCAGCGATTGCCCAGTGGCTGGGGCAGGCTCCTGGCCCAGCTCTCCCCGCAAGCAGGACTCACTGTGCAGCCGGGCGAAGCTGGACGAGTAGAAGATGCTGTAGCGGGAGGAGGCACCGATGGATGAGGAGTAAAGGGGAGCGACCAGCTCATCGTAACAGTGCTCTGCAGGGAAGAGGCTGCGTTAAAGCCACTTTGCCCGGCCTGGCCCAGCTCCAGCCTTGGCCCTTCTGCGTCTCCCCGCTGACAAATGAGCTGCCGCAGCCCTGCAGCCGCTGGGACTGTCCCCCTGGCTGGGCAGGAACAAGGCATGGTCCTTCAGGGGGACCCCCTCCCCTCCCCTCCCCTCTCCTCCCCCAGCCCCCACCAGCCCTTGGCCTCGGAGTCTGCCACCGGGGGCAGGGCTGGACCCTTGGGCATGAGGGACCCAATGGGGCCCATTAACTCCTTTGACACTGGCCACAGGACAGCTTGAGACAGGACCGGTTCACGGTCTCCGTGACCCCAGCAGCTGTCCGTCGCAGGTGAGTAGCTGAGATGCCACCCTGGCCGGGAGAGGGTAACCCGATGGCTCCTCCCAGTGCCCCCTATGCCCACACAGCCAGTGCGTGTGCAGGGTGGGCCAGGCCCCCACCCCAACCCTGTGGGACCTGGGGGCTGAGCCTGTGCGATGCTCTTAACCCATCTAGCCCCCCCCCTAGTTCACCAGCATCCCCAGCCCCTTCAGGTCCTTGTGTCATGACATGCAGCCCCCTTCACCCCCCCATGCAGCACCCACAGGCACACGAGTCCAGCCACAGGCCCAGCCGGGCCAGGGGGGCATAGGGCAGACTGGCTACAGCTCAGAACAGCCCATTGCAAAGNGGACCCTCCCTCCTTCGCCAGCACCATGTGAAGCCAGGCCACTGCTCTGTGGGTGTCCAGCGATTGCCCAGTGGCTGGGGCAGGCTCCTGGCCCAGCTCTCCCCGCAAGCAGGACTCACTGTGCAGCCGGGCGAAGCTGGACGAGTAGAAGATGCTGTAGCGGGAGGAGGCACCGATGGATGAGGAGTAAAGGGGAGCGACCAGCTCATCGTAACAGTGCTCTGCAGGGAAGAGGCTGCGTTAAAGCCACTTTGCCCGGCCTGGCCCAGCTCCAGCCTTGGCCCTTCTGCGTCTCCCCGCTGACAAATGAGCTGCCGCAGCCCTGCAGCCGCTGGGACTGTCCCCCTGGCTGGGCAGGAACAAGGCATGGTCCTTCAGGGGGACCCCCTCCCCTCCCCTCCCCTCTCCTCCCCCAGCCCCCACCAGCCCTTGGCCTCGGAGTCTGCCACCGGGGGCAGGGCTGGACCCTTGGGCATGAGGGACCCAATGGGGCCCATTAACTCCTTTGACACTGGCCACAGGACAGCTTGAGACAGGACCGGTTCACGGTCTCCGTGACCCCAGCAGCTGTCCGTCGCAGGTGAGTAGCTGAGATGCCACCCTGGCCGGGAGAGGGTAACCCGATGGCTCCTCCCAGTGCCCCCTATGACCACACAGCCAGTGCGTGTGCAGGGTGGGCCAGGCTCCCACCCCAACCCTGTGGGACCTGGGGGCTGAGCCTGTGCGATGCTCTTAACCCATCTAGCCCCCCCCCTAGTTCACCAGCATCCCCAGCCCCTTCAGGTCCTTGTGTCATGACATGCAGCCCCCTTCACCCCCCCATGCAGCACCCACAGGCACACGAGTCCAGCCACAGGCCCAGCCGGGCCAGGGGGGCATAGGGCAGACTGGCTACAGCTCAGAACAGCCCATTGCAAAGCCCTGGAGATGGAGGCACTAGGGGCCCGAGGGGGCAGGGTGTTACCCCACTCCGGGGAGAAAGGCTGGGCTGATTGGGGAGGCAGCCACAGCTGGGGCCACACCTAATCAGGTCACAGCTGGCCCTGATAAAAGGGCTAAGGGAGGAGCTGGGTCAGAGTCTCTCTCCAGCTTTGGATGGAGAAGGACCTGGCTGCTTGGGAACAGATGGTACCTGAGGGAGAGCAGTGCTGGGGAAAGGCAAGAGGAGCTGGGGAGCTCCAGCCTGGCAACTCCCCAGCCTGAGGCCTTGTTTAAGGCCGAAGGAGGTACCGGGGCTGCAGAGGTGCAGCCCAGGGATGGGCAGAGGCAGCTGGTCCTACCCCCTTGCCAGTGATGAGTGGCCATGACAGACTGTGTCCGCCCCAGGGAGCGGGGCTAGATGACGACTGGCAGTAGCCACTGAGGCAAGGTGGGTTTAGAAGGTTGGGGTTCCCCTGGGAGGGGAGACCCAGCGTGAGGGGGTACTGCTGGGGCAGAACCCTGAGTAAAGGGCATCGGGGTCTGGGAGGGGCCTGAGGCAGGTGAGACACCAGCCTGCAGGAGACGCTCTGGAGGCTGGAATCGAGCTAATTCCCGGATGACCAGCAGGAGGCGCTGCACAGGTGAGTGAGTGATCTGCTCTACAGGGCATCGGGGTACACACATGGATTACTCAGCATTTGTGCATCTCTCCTCCTAGCCCCTGCTGCTACCCCGGGGCCATTGGGGCTGCGAGGTCCTGGGGAACGCTGCCCCTGCCACGTTCTCCCAGGAATTTCACAGTGAGCTATAAAGGCCGGCTGTTCCCAGGCCCCTGGACCCGGCCAGACAGGAGGGGCAAGCCCAGCAGTGGGGAGCAGGGACACTGGCCAGGGTCCCGGGGCAGCCGGCAGGGCAGGATGGTGCCTACTGGGGACATCTGGTGCTAGACAGCGTGGCCCTTGGGCCCTGCCCCAGAGACATTGACCATTGCTGCTCACACAACAACTGATCAGGAAGGGTCTGCCGCACGCAGGGCCCCTGGGCTCAGCCAGGGGGTCTGCCGCACGCAGGGCCCCTGGGCTCAGCCAGGGAGTCTGCCCCACGCAGGGCTCCGGGTGGCTCGGCTCGGCTCCCTGGAGCCGCAAGGCTTCCCTCTGCTCTCACCCACTCTCTCTCTCTCTCTCTTTTTTTTTTCTCTCCCTCCCACTGCAGAGAGCTGACACGCCCTGCAGCTCAGCCACTGCCCGCACCAGCCACACGGCTGCCTGCAGGGTGGCTCTGGGGAGACCCTGGCCGGGGGAGGGAGGGAAGCCCCATGTTCCTGCTGTGTCAGCCAGGCACCCAACACACTCCCACGGCACTAGCCTCAGGCTAGTGGGGCCTGGGATGCCGCTGGCGCTGGCAGGGGAGGGGGTTATGCAAATCTCCATTTGGAGGCTCCCGATGGGGCCAGGCAGCCCCTTCCCAGTATCAGATGGGGCAGCCCCAGCTGGCTCCACACACAGGCTGATGCGCTGGCCTCAGGCTGGATCCCACGGGGCACCCACCGGGCGAGCCTCTTTCTCCCCCTCTCCTGTGTCCCAGCTACTGGCTGCCCTGGTTCAACAGCAGAGTGAGGGGCTACAGGGGAACAGCAGGAGCTGTGCTCACCTCCCCCCTTTTCCAGCACTTTGGGGACCCTGCTGCACACTCTTCTCTTGGGCGGGGGGGTGTTTGGGGCAGGCTGGGC